>JAECUM010093066.1:0-58160 GCA_016617855.1 Megalonaias nervosa
TATCCAGAAAATTTCAGATACAGTGTGACTGTGTACATATGTACATTTAGGTATCCAGAAAATTTCAGATACAGTGTGACTGTGTACATATGTACATTTAGGTATCCAGAAAATTTCAGATACAGTGTGACTGTGTACATATGTACATTTAGGTATCCAAAAAAGACAATAAGCAACGATAAAGCAAAAAAGTGTGAAAATCCTTAAAATGCAAAGTCTAATTTTTTTTATATGAACTGTGCTTTATCTTTAAAAAGCCCTAGGCCTACTTGTCTGTATACCATCTTCATGTGAACACATCCCATGCCACATTTGTCACCTTTCATTACATGCAAGATGGCACATCTGGCATATATTACATTTCCCAGCATGCGGTTGAGTACATTACAGGACATCTTAGTACCATGTGCTGGCAGTCTGCCAAACACTAATGGTTAATTGAGACCTTTCCTTGTGAGAAATGTCCTCAATAATTACTATAAATCCTGCAATATGCAGCAAAAAAAAGTTTCGAAATTGACAGCCTTTGTTCAGGTCATAAAAAATTATGTTACTTTAAGAAGCGCTTGAATGTGCTTGAAGTCATTCAGCAAGTTATTCAAGCATTCTGTATAACCTTTAAATAAAAATTACATGCACAAGTACTGTTAATTTCATTCAATTCTCAATTGAAAATTCTTTTGTACATGTTGCCAAATGAACTAAGGATAAAGGCATAGTGACGACTGATTACTTTTCTTAGTCATCATTTTCCCATGGGGATGAGTGATGTTCCCTTGTAATCTGAAATTTAAAAAAGAAAATCAATATTTCCGATATCATCTTTAGAAGATTGCACTCCATGCAGGTTATGTGTCCTTGTGGTACTGTGGATTTGCGGATTGGTTACCAGCATTTAAGACCCACAATCATTTTGCTATTACAGTGGCTGGAAAGTAATCAGTACCTTATTTACTTGTGTATAATACAAGTCCAACTATGACCTGCATAGACACTGATCTGCCATTGCATAATGCACCAGCACATGAAGTCCATCAAATTTCACTGAGGTGAACAGCATAGATTCCATTTTGCCAGTGTATTTTGTTGTGACAGATTCAGGTCTACACTGTTTACATTTGGGTGGGTTTTATATCCGAGTAAATAAGGTAATTCCCTACTCTGTCTTTAGTGTCAGCAATGACAGAGGCAGTGCAATCTCATAATGTAATTATGGCAGACAAAATCAGTTACCAATCCTTTTGACCTTCACCTACCATACAGAATGATAAATTGTTTCAGACTGTTTTTTTTCATGTATTAGACAGATTTCATTTAATTATGTGCAAGAAAAGTATTCAGTATTTGGAAGGAGAAAAGGGAGGAGGTGAGGTGTTAGCCACACACTACAGAAGAAACTTAAGTTTGATACAGCAGTTATAGTCAAATATTTGGTTGAAATGAGATTTATACCAGTCTCAGAAAGTGGTTTCATTTTTACATTTCTAGGTTACAAAAAGTGGCACAAAGAAATTGGTATAGAGTGTGTGATTTAGATTTTTAACGTAGCTTTAACAATTTTTCAGTCATATCACTACGATGTCTGCAGTGTGACAGTTTATAGTGATATCTAGCACTGGGGCATCATGCCGCAGACATGTGGCATGATGTCCCACCCAGTCACATTATCCTGACACCAGGCCAACCAGTCCTAACACTAACCTCATAATGCTGAGTGCCAAGCGAGGCAGCTGTTGGTATAGAAGTAAAAAGCACAAAATAATAGTGATGATCTTTATTACATTCTTTTATATAATAAAAGGCTGACTTATATTTTCACATTCCCATGCCGAAGAAAGCTATTTTACCATTCTTTACAATATTTACCCATTCATACCAAAATGAAAACAGCATTGACCTGGAATTGCTATCACATAATATACCAGCAAATCAAGGTCTTCATACAGAAATCATACATCACAGAATTGCTGAAAATTGGATACCATTTTATGATTGAACATTCAGCACTTTTTTAGCAACCAGCAATGAAACAAATTTTCTGCATTTTGTTTTGTCAAAACAGATAGCTTTAAGACTACAATGTTAAGAAAGGCATGCATGTCAGTGTTCAGTTGAAATCAGTTGCATAGAAATTATTAATTTATTTGGTCATTTAACTTGAGTGACCATTGCTCAACCAAATCAGTTATTGGAAACATCAGTACAACCCAGACTTCTGGCACATTATCTAAAGGCAGATCTAAATCTATGCTGGCAGATCTAGACAGATCTAAATCAATGCTGGCAGATCTAAATCTAAATCTATGCTGGCAGATCTAAATCTATGCTGGCAGATCTAGGCAGATCTAAATCTATGCTGGCAGATCTAAATCAATGCTGGCAGATCTAAATCTATGCTGCTTGTTTGGCACCAATTGTATATTGGAAAATACAGTATTTTTTAAGATACTAACTGTTGGAAGTGCTGATTTACAGCTGCCATGATCAAGACAGGTTAAAAATATTGGATTTTAAGAGATTTTTGCTGTTTGTATTCTACTCAGATCTTTATAGAATATTTTCTGCAGTCAGTTTATTCACAAGTAAAAGCACAAAAACTGATTCTTAGAATGTATTATCTGGGACCAGTCTTTCAAACCACATGACTGTTTTTAGTTGTAATAGTGCTTAAAATCATTATACACAGGCTGACATCCACTTAGGTTACCAAGAAAATCAAGAAATTTACATTTTCATTTTTAAAATTGATCCCCTACCCTTTTTACTCATTTTACATTCTAAGATGGATAACCCTTTTTTTTTAAAACAATAGATCAACAAGATATTTTGTTTTGGCTATTTTCGTAACTGTTGTTGTATGATGCAATAGGTGATTTTTTTAATAGAAATTTAGAAATTTGTTTTTAATTCAAGCAACTAGTCGGTACAGTTTTGCAGTTTTCCCTATATAAATAAAGATGGGGGTGGCTTTGAGCTCATAGAAGACTTGTAGATGGTGACCTGTACCAGTCTTTAAAAAAAAACGGGTTTTGGTTTTGGCTATTTCTTTAATTAGGGCCCCTATTATTGAAGTTCGTGGATTCTGTTTTTAATCACAGTTGGACAGCCAGCTGTCAGCAGTTTGCTTTGTGTGTGTTAACTCTACCTGGAACATTCGATTTTAAGCAAATATACACCTTTATATTGATGAGACTTTGAAAGACTTCGATTTCAAGCTTTCTCTGTTATCATGTAGAGGAGTTATGGCCCCTGATTGCATATACTGTAACTTTCATTTCATGCAGCTTAACTTTCTCAAGGGTGTTTGGACTTGGACAAAAAATTGACATGCATTTCTTTATTGGCCAGACCTTGAATGAGTTTGATTTCCATCATTCCACAATATCATTTACGGGTCCATCCTACTGACTTTGCTTTCAGTGGCATAACATTATCAAGGTTTGTATTATTTCAGCCAATTTCCAGTTTTCCATGACAACATGCACAAGATTTATGTCTCTAAATGCCTATTTTCCTTACTTGGGTTTTGCAACATAATTTTTCCAAGGTTTTTGAGATTTCGGTAAAATTTAGCATGTAACTTGTTATTGATGAGAACTTGAATCAGTTGGATTTACATTACTGCATGACCTTATTTACAGGAATTGTGTCCACTAATTGCTGTCCTCCTGACTTTGGTTTGCAGAGCACAACTTTAACAAGGTGTTCTGTAGATACAGGGCTTATATTTATATAACCACATGAACAGTTTGATTTTTAGCATTTGGTGACATCATTTACAAAAGTTATACCATACGCATCTTCCTGAATTGGCTTCTGCAGCATGACGTTACTAAGGTGTGATGGTTTCCAACACAATTTAGTATAGGACATTAAATGAGTTTGATTTCCAGCATTTAATGTTGTCATTTAGAGGAGTTATGGCCCCTGATAGCCTGACCTTCTGACTTTGTTTTCAGCATTATTACTTTACAAGGATTGTTGGATTTCAACCAGATTTGGCAGGCTGCTTTATCCTGACGAGACTTTTTAATGAATTTAATTTCTAGCATTCCACATTATCATTCAGAAAGTTATGACTGCTGACTGCCAGTCTACTGTTGGATTCCACAGCATAACTATACTAACAATGACAACTATACTAAGGAATATTTTATATAAACAAGATTTGCCATGCACATTTATATTGAAGAGAACTTATACTATTTGAATTTTTATCATTCCACATCATCATTTAGAGGAGTTATATTCCTTTATTCCCTCATTCTCTTAACTTTAATTTCCAATCACAAGTTTCTCTGTTTAAAGCCTTGCCAAGCAAATTTTTATGAATGGGACACTTTATGATGTGCCCATTGCTAATAACTCTTGTTGGGATACGTAATTAGGAAATAAATGTTCTTGTTTTACATGGATTTTGCATTTCTTATTTGTCATTTTCAGTTGAAGTATATGGGAACCAAGAGTTACCGTGAGAATGGTTTTGTTCAGTCCAGTAATGCCCCATTACAGGAAGTGAAAATTCCAGGACAGCTGGAAACCTATACAGTACGTAACCTTGTGCCAAAAATGAAATATGAATTCAACATGAGCGCCATTTTCCAGGACGGTACCATGGGTGAAGAAACTCAGCTCATAGTGGAAACTCGAATTGAAGGTATGTTAAAAACAGGAATTTTTAAGACTTTAGTAAAGAAGAGGGTGATTCCCCCCCCCCTTTCCTTCAAGGTTTTTGGAATTTCTGTTTTAGTGAGGTGTACAAATTTTTAAAAAAAAATTCACCTGAGTTGTGTAAACCATCAAATCATAAATTTTTATTGTGCTTTTACCTTAATCTATGAAGAGTTTTTATGGTGCCTTTAACAATTCCTATGGAGGGGGCATATTGTGCTACCCACATCCACATATTTTTCCATCCCATACATTACAAATCTTGTTTCCTCTCCTAAATTTTGATTGACTTATTAAATTTTAAACCAGGTCTGGTATTTATTTATTTATATATTTATTTTCATTTGAATGATCCATGTTAAAGCTACATTAAAAATCCAGATGACACATACACATTTGAGTGATCCATTATTTTGTGTATTGGAGTATCAAGTGTCAGCTTTGTTACCATAACAAAAGATCATGAGCAAAGTTTCTATTCTTTTAGCCCCTCAAAAAGTGGAAGCCCCAAAAATTCAGAAAATAACAAGAGGGAAAATCACACTGCGACTGTCTGCAGCAAATGAGATGTTTGGTCCCCTGAGCCACTATGAAGTCATCGTAGTCCATGGGGAGAACGCTACAAAACTTCCCAAAGACTTCACACAGGAGGAGGTAATCTGATTGTGTAGAGAATGTATGGTTATGTTCCTGATATTGTATGCTTTGCAATTGTAATTACTTTGAAAAACTTTAAATTTATTGGGTTCCATTTTTTATGGGTGGGCTTGAACATGAATTTAAATTCACAAGAAAATATCTACCCAAACCAAAATACACACACCCCACTTCCATCATATGCAGTGGAAAAACACATTACGTGCTTCTTTCCTTGTTTTAATCCATCTCTATCAGTAGTGCTGAGAAGTTGAATTATACATATGGATAAGTACATGCATGATAAGGAACACCTGGACTAAATGATTACAGTTTAATTCAAATACAAAATTTCATGAGCATGAAAACTCATGTCAGGTTATAATGACTACCTGATGCTGATAAACTCACTATCACTATCCATGTTGATCTTCATTTCCCAGGGCACATAATATTCCCATTTATATACACATTTTTGCACAGATAAACTAGCTGTTAAATAAACTATCAGCAGATTAGTCCCTGTAATTTTGTATGCCTGCTGTAAGGCATAACATGTCTTGTTATGATGTTGATGACCAGTTCAGTTTCTGCTCAAGAATTCAGTTTGTCCACACTTTACAGTTACCAAATTGTATGGATGGCTTGTACTTGGGGTAAGGAACAACCCTATTGATTTTGTGGTCAAACACTCCCAAGTCAGGGTCATTGTGACTGAAAGAAGCAAAGCATTTCCACACGGTAACATTAGTTCTGCATCACATACCTGGACCAAACTTTGTGGATGGCTTATACAAGGAAGAAGTTAATTGATTTTGGGATCCAAAGATCAATGACACTAACTGAAAGGAGAAAAGTGATTTCTGCACAAAAATTAAAGTTATCTAAATAAAGTACTATTAAACACAGGGCATGCATATAGTGTGCCATTCACATTATTTGTATTGTATATACTCACTTACAAGTTGAGTCAAACTACAAACAACAAAGACCCTGATCTGCCATAGCATAATATGCCTGCAGATCAGGGTTTATCTTGTTTGTTCTAGTGATTACTCCTAACAAACTGCACAGACTCAATTCTGCTGGTGCATTATGTAACAGCAGATCTGGGTCTGTGCAGTTTGCAGTTAGACTCAACTTATAAGTGATTACATATGGTACCTAGATCATTTTCATATTTCAACAAGTTTTTCTGACATATAAAGGACATCATCCATACAAAACACCATTTTATGGTCTACTGAGTGTCTAGGGATTAAGTGTACATTTGTGTCAGATGTGTTCTTGGCATGTTATATTTTTTTAAACTCTAGTTGTATCAATGTACACGCTGCAGCATTTGAAGTGTTGACCAATACAACCTATTACAATGAAACCATTGTAAGGGAGCGAGAATGAATGAAAGACCTTTGCATTTGGATCATCAAACCAAGTAGACTGTAGATTTTCAACTGCCAGGAGAATATGTACATGTTTATATAACTATTTTCTCTTCATTAGTGTTGAAAATCTTATTGTGGCAATTGATTCTCCAAATCAAGATCTAATAATACAGCAAAAAAACAATTTTGCATCTCTTACCGAGATCAAATTTTGTGGATGGGTTGTATCTGAGACAAGAATGGTACCTATTGATTTTGGATTCAAAAGATCAAATATCAGATGAATAAAGAAGGGCAGGGTTCCTGCGCAGGTCCGGATTTCAGGAAAAGTCTTAAATTTGAAAATTTCTTTTTCAGGCCATGAAAAGGTCTGGAAATATTAAAAAATGACTAAAAAGTCTGGTAAAAGCTTTAAATTGTCGTTGTTCCGGAAACCGGAAATGTGACTGCTCTTTTCTGAGCTCTTCGGGCGTTACTGTAGAAAGCAACATCTCAGGCGATTATAAATGATAAATTCATGGGAGAAGGCCACTCAATTTTGACTGGTGTTTGCTGAGTCGTTGAGGATTAAAAATCTATCTTTTCTGTTTCGTGGATTGTTTCATTAATTTAAGTTTTGTGTTGTGCTAGTGAGTATTCATTTTAATTTCATTGGATTTTATTTGATTTAACATTCTTGGACAGATTTTTTGCTAGCAAGAACAGTTACTCTTCCCAGTATGTGGGTCCCTAAAAATGTAAATAATGGCAACAATATGGCATAAACTGAGTTCAAAAACTCATTTTATGACAAAGTGAACATTTATACCAAGGAATTGGATGTTACACGTGTTTTCATTTATTATACTAAATGTATTAAAAATGTTTGGTGTTTTTTGTGTGTAATGGATTTTCGAGGTTAGATTTGGATTTGTATTTACAAATTATGAGTGATATCTAGAGGCATTGGTAGGCCTATTTAATTTAAAATTTTCATGTTTAGTATTTGCAAAAAGAGGTAAATTTTAAATTGTTCTGAAGAAAAGAAAACCAGTTCATGGCATTTATTGTGAATATCAATCTACCAGTATTCTGAATTTTGACACTAAAAAGAACAAACAGTTGATCTGTACATATCACTTTATTTTTTAAAAAATAATCATATATATTTTGTGAGAACTCTGCTAGTTCCTTCTCTTGCACTCTGGTTTCACAATTTAATACTGCTTCATGAACTGTATGATATTGCTCAAAATTGATCAGAATTATTAAGAAAGTAAAAAACAGTGACATCCAAAATTTAATGTTGCAACATACACAATTTACACCATAGAAATGCAGATTTACTGTAATAAATTAGAGGAAAACCTGTGCAGAATGAAAGTGTGAATGAGGAATTTTTCAAGAATTTTGTCCATGTGACTGACATCCTTTGTAGAATTGTGGAAGTATTCAGTGTAAGTTATTTTTCTGTTTGTTTATTCGTTGTCATTAATTTTAAAGATATAAAAATTGACCAAAACTATCTCATCAAAATTTAATTCTAAAGTGGCAATTTCTGTTTACTAAATTGTGATTTCGGATCAACATACATTTTATATGTACAAGAATATTGTAATGATTATGCACTGTTTTAAGAGTAAGATATAATTTCAACTTGTGTATGACTCGTCATGGTATTGTATGTAAAAAATGATTGTGGGAGGTCACTTAAACAAAGAACAGAAAGGCTTCAGAAGTACCAGAAACAATAAAAAAGTAGATTTATTATTAAGGCTGAATATTCACAAAACATTTCTATATTACCATATGTAAGAAATATGCAAATTTCAGCTTGAAATAACAAGGTTAAGATTTTGCAAAAAGTGACCAAAGACCAATATTAATGGTGGATGGTGCATATGTTTGGATGCATGGTGTGAATTTATTTGAAACAATATCATAAAGATGAGTTCAATTTTGAATTCTGTACACACAAATTATGCATAAGACATTACATTTTGAGAACAACATATAATTTCAACATGTGTATGACTCAAGAATATAGTATTTCATACAAGCAAGGGGAAGGAAGCATTTGATAAAAATGCACAGAAAGGTTTCTGAAGTACCTGGAACACAGGAAAACTCTATTTACTCTTATAGTTGAATGTTCACCGAACATTTCTGTATACCCATATGTAAGAAATATGCAGATGTCACTTGAAATAACACGAGGTCAAGATTTTGCAAAAGGTGACCAATACCAATATTAAAAATGGTGGATTGTGTATGTGTTTCAATGCTCCCTGAGAATTTATTTGAAAAAGATATGAAGATGAGTTCAGTTTTAGATTCAGTACACTCGAATTATGCAGAAAGCATTGCATTTTTATTTATTCTAAAATTCTGAAAAATTCATCCCCTGTTGCTATCATTAAGTCAGTAAACTTGTCAGATGGCTAGGTCTGGAAATTTTTTTTTATTTTTTGGGTCTGGAAAAGGTCTGAAATCTTTGTCTAACTTTGTGGCAGGAACCCTGGGAAGGTTTTACATAAAAGATTAAATATCTGATGAATAAAGGAGGGTTTTACATGAAAGATTAAATATCTCACCATAAAGGAGGGTTTTATGTACAAGATCAAAATATCTGACCAATAAAGGAGGGTTTTATATACAAGATCAAAATATCTGACCAATAAAGGAGGGTTTTATATAAAAGATCAAATATTTGACCAATAAAAGAGGGTTTTACATAGATGTAAAAGAAGTATGATAATACAATTTATCACATAGATGTATAATCATGTACCATTTGCAGTTGTCTTGTTTTTAATGGTTCATTTTTTGTGATGAAATCTTCCAGGAAAAGTAAAATCAGTGAACAACAGCTTCAAGTTATTATAGCTTTCCACTTTTTAGTCAAATCCAAGCACCTACATGTTACCAACAGGATGAAAAATGTGTCAGTAAACTATAACTGTTCAACTTTACAGGATGCAAACAACTTATCTGTTATAAAAAAATAACTCTGTCTAGGACAAAATACAGAAAATATGTTCAGCCAATTAAAATCAGTGGTTGATTGGTTGTTTAGAACCAATCAATGATTATTTAAATTTCAGCTGATCCCTAACACTGATAAATTATGTATGTCTGGTACACGCATTTGATCTGTATGATAGAAACGTCATGTAATCAGTGGTCCCTTCGTACAGCAGGATGCATGATAGAAATGTCAGGACAAGTGACATCCATATAATCAACATAGAACAGCACAGGGGACCCTGTTTGGCCAAGTTTTCTAAGGCACATTCCTTTACAGATCACACATAATTTACCTGGGTTGGAGTCTCACCTTTACCAGTGTGGGTATTATAAGAAAGCTTGCCAGTAGCTTCCTGAGGGTCAGTGGTTCTTTCTGAGTTATTCCTGGGTTCTTCCTCCACCAAATATACCGTCTGCCACATATAGCCTATCATATGCTAAAACATGGCATTAAACCCCACAAAAAACAAACAAAAGTCCTCAGCACAGCAAGATTCATGATAGAAATGTTACGAGCAGTAACATCTGTATAATAGGTTTCTACTGTAGTGGTCCTTAAGTACAGCATGATTCATTGAAGCAATACAAGGATTTTGTGTAAAGTGAAGCCATTCTTATGCTCTTTGTGTTAAAATTAAGGCAGTTTCAGAATGGGCATTTTGCGCCAAGATGACAAAAATGTAGTTGATTTTTACCAGCAGAGAGCTCAAATCAAGTGAATTAGATTGTATTTTATTGACCTTGAGATTCATGTCTATACCTGCATTATATGGTATGTTATGTAATATTGAGGAGTTTTACAGTGAGGGAAAAATATCATCTGGAAATGCATCTGTTACAAAGGAGTCTGCCAAGCAGGTTTAGTGTACATAACCATCTTTATTCAGGGACTTGCAAGGCTTTAAAAATCGGATTATTTTCATAATTTCAGCTGACTAGAGAGCAGACCCCAGTTACTTTCCCTGCCATGCAGCCATACATTGCTGCCAAATTTACACCCAAGGGTTTCCCATCAGAGTTCACGCTGGGAACAGGAGGTCAAGTTGGGGGTTACTACAACAGGCCCCTCAATCCAGATAAGAGCTATAGAGTGTTTCTTAGGGCCTATACCGTCAAAATAGTAAGCACTAAATCACTGCTTTCTTCAGTGTTGGATGTTGTGTTATTGTTTCATGTGCATTAGCACATATCAGAATTGAGGTGCCATATTTTTTTAGCGTATATGGAGCTTATGTTAAGTTTTTTTTTGGTGAAGATTTTGTGTTAAATTTTTGAAGGTTATATAGATATCAGTATTGTACATTATAGTTCTGCATAACTGTTTTATATATGAATAATTTACAGTTTGCTTCTAAGAATTAAATTTGCCAGAAATCATGAACTTCGAAATTATCTTGATGACGTCATGTACAAGTCTTATTAAATTCCTTGAGCACATTAAAATGAGGTAAGGTCACTTTGACTGAAAAATTTGCTGTATATGAACACAAATTCACTGAAAAGACATTTCTTGGCCATCTTGAAAATCTTGTTATTGCTACATCCCCTGAACGAAATTAATATTGCCATGAGGTTTCTACTAGAACAGTCCTTACGATTCCTTGATGGTCCCAAATGAATATGGTGCCAAGTTGACATCCAGTATTCCACTACAGCAGCTAATGTGAAAACCTTGTTATCGCTGATTAATATCAAAGATTGTTTCAAAAGTCAGTAGTTAAAAGGAAGAAGTGGTCCTAACTTAATTCCTTGAAATTCTTTTCCTCCATTAAAGCATCAGTCCCTTCAAGAGACTCTTGTTTTTACTCAAGGGAGATAACTGCTCAACTCATGGCTTTTGTAAAGACTTGTCTGCATAGCCAGGAATGGCAGATTAAAGATTCTTATATGTTATTCTGTTGTTACGTATTTGTAATTTAATTACTTGTGTGTTAGTTTTAAATTTTTTTAATTTTATTTTTATTTCATTACATGTTATTGTAATGGTAACTTTATTCACTGATTTGACATTTTTTTCGGAAAATTCAGTTCAGTTCAATAAATAACCAGTATTGCTACATTGTATTTTTAGCTGACCTAGTTCCTGACCTTGATTCAGAATTGGTAAACAACTTTTTTTTATTTCTTTCCTAGAGTGAAAATCATTGGTCTTAATCAAGGTCATACTTGGCCCGCGTGTTAGCTCTGTTGTAAACAACCTTTTTTTTATTTTTATTCAATCTTATAGATTCATTCAGTAGAATCAAATTCATCCATGCTGTATGTGACACCCGACCTGTGGTCTTACTGCGCCGTTTGAACTAAGTGACCACGTGACCCCATCACATGATCTAAAATTGCGTTTAAAACTAACATTTATTAGTGTTTTAAGTCATTCGTAATTCATACCTTTGGGCTCAAAGGTATTATTGTGTTGTTGCCAGTTTGATTTTGAATTTTTCTATTTTTCGGAATTAATCATTTATTTACCCTGGAGAATACTTGTCTTCATCAAAATTCTTGGACAAGGACATTTATTGGAAATTATTCGGAATTCTAAAGCCGGAATATTAACTTTAGTGATTCAACAAGGAACTGTTGACACTACAACACAAAACAGATTATAGAAGACATCATCACCTTCCATCTTGGAACTTCATCGGGATTCGAACTTTGATTCATTTAGAACTTTTTAGTGATAGGACTTATATTACTAATTCTAGGATTAATTTTGGATTAGATTCACAAACCGTAAGTCCTTTTTCATATTTTTACCTTGTTTTCTAGGGAAATAAAATTATTTTATTAAATTTACAAAGCTTGTTGGCTTCACTCTTTTCTTTGTTACTTTTGAATCGAGCCAAGACACGTAACACTGAACAAATAAGTTTTCATGTGTAAGTTAATAAATTTATTCCAGTGTTAATTTATCTGGGTGTATGGAATGCTGTGACTGCCTCATGATGTTTGGAGTTAAAGATGATATAACATTCTATACACCCCAGTAAGCTAACTTGTAAGTGATAATATTGTGTCTATTTACATATCTGTTGTGTATTATATATTGTATCCATTTACACATTAATAACATAGTTACCAATATGTATCTTGCAGCCAACTTATGTCAAATTTGCCAGGTTCCTGTTGGTTAAATGCAGGGATTTAGTTTAGGGAAGTACACATTTCCTCATGACTCTGGGACATATTTGCCAATGGTCATTATATCTGTTCCAGCAGGCACTGTTCACATGCCTTACTATCAAATTATGTGATGTGAAATACTAAATATATTATTACCTTCTGTCTTGGGAATATTTGTCCAACAGTATAGTCTGGTCAGGTATGGTGCCCTCATCTTTGTCTTGGGTATTGTACACACCTATCAACACGATATGACAACAGTTCCCACAGGAGAAGGTAATAATAGAATAATAGCATGGACACATATCCACTGTGGTTAATGTGTTAAATTGCTATCATTTATAATTTGTTGAATTTCACAAGATAGTTGATGCCCTGTCAACTTCACTCTAAAACGAAACACATTTGACATTATTAGGTGGAGAATAAGAAAATCTAGGTTTTCTCAGTATAAATTGTGAAAAATTCACAGAATGACTGATTTCATGAGAAAGAAGAAGGTTCAGATTAAAATAATATTTAGAAACATGGTTTGTACAACAGCGAAAAATGCTTGAATTTTGAGAAGGTTCCTTGAAATCTCCATGAATTAAAACTGTTCTTTTTCCCTTTGTGCCTATTTATAAATTGATAAAGTAACATATAAAGGAAGTTAATTTCCATAAGGACAATATTCCTTGAAAAGTCGTTGAAATATTCATTAGAAATGTACTCACCATGTGTAATTTTGTCGTAATTTATTTCAAATTCTATGCATGATTTGTTGGTATGGCAACCAACTATGTCCTTCCTTGGCATACTGAACATAGGATATACCCCAGTACCCATGCAGTGTTTATAACAAATTGCTCACTACAAAGAAAATTACTGTACAAGAAGTGCACTCATATCAGATGCCAAATTACAGATTTGCAGGATATATTCTGTGTAAATTAGGCAGCTCAGCCTCAAAAACAATGTGCAGTGAAGGGTTAAACCGTAGATAAGAATGACAGTATCATGTGATGGCAGTTTTGAGTCTATGAACATTATGTGCATTTTATTGTGTTTACATTTCAAAATAAAATCATCATTGTTTATACATACATTTCAGTGTCAAAATCATAAGTGTTTTTATATACATTTTTCTGTATACATTTCAAAGTAAAATCACCAGTGTTTGTATGTACATTTTCTATTCAGTTAAAAAGGGTTTTAATATTGGCACTCAAAATGCACAGTAATGACATAATTTTGTGCTGCGTTCTTTTTTCAGTCCTTATACAAGTCTAGCGATTACTCCGACTTGTTCCGGCCTGGAGGCACGAATGACCCAATTCCATCACACTCACCAAATGGCTTACCACCAGACACTATTCAAGATCCAGTGCCTGTCACAGATGGTGACAAGAACTTGATGATTATCATTATAGTTTGTGCCAGCGGAGGTCTTATCGTTATTGGGGTGGGATGTGCCATCTTCATTGTATACATGAGGTTTGTTTATGGTTCACTTGTTCTGCATCCTTTAGTCCTTGATCTGTGTTTTATAGTCCAGTAAAGTGAATAAGGAAAATGATGGATACATCATCCATAAAATGTTTATAGAGTCATTGAATAGAAACGTGTAAACATTTTTTATCTGTTTTTTTTATATTGCAACATCAAACGGTATGATTATGATCAGAGTCATGTAAATCATTGAAGCTGAAGGAAAGCAATATAAATTTGTCTAATTAATTAATTACTTGTGGTGGAACAATTCTTGATACATACAGTATCTGAAGCATCAGTTGATGTAGTGAGTCAATTTTGGCAGGTTAAGTTAGGAGGCTGTTAAAGAGAAGTTAAATACGTGGGTGAAATGAAGAGAAGGAAACTATGATCCAGGTTGTTGATTAATGGGTTTGTTTCTAAAGTGAGGTAACTGCCATGGTATGTTTATGGTACATATTTGTGAAAGAAGAATCTGATATATTTCATAAATTTTCTTATGTATTTCCAGAAGGAAGGGTCCTAGAATGAAGAAGGCTCCAGAACCTACAAGCAAACTAATTGTGGACAACATACCTCCCCATCCTAGTGACCCTGTTGAGATGAGGAGACAACATTATCAAACACCAGGCATGTACCATATTTACAGAGATATTACTTCAAATGCAAACAGCATAGATCCTGATCTGCCAATACAGAATGCTTTTGTAGATAAAGGCTCTGCTGTTTACTATAAATTGTACATAGAATGAGAAGCATAAACCCTGACCAGGTAGTATGTTATGTGCCAGTAGATCTCTGTCAGTGCTGTTTGCAAATGAGTGCATATTATCTACTAGATTTAGATCAGAAAGTAAATTGGGGTAAACACATACTGAATGCCTTGGTTCATCAAATAGTGTGACAACACCTGCTCAGTTTTGTTATAGTGGATGTAAAAAAGTTAAGACTATTATAGAAAACCAAGATGTACGTTGTTTTCCTCTCTCTCTCTCTCTCTCTCTCTCTCTTTCTCTCTCTCTCTCTGTCTCTCTCTCCCTCTCTCTCTCAAATACTTATCAAACTTTAATGTTCTATACAAATACATTCCTAGCAATTCTCCTAAAATTACAAGTATTTGTAAGAATAAAGTCTAAGGCACACATACTTTTCTCAAAGCAGGTAAGCATTTTTTACCATGTTTAAAAACCCAAATCAGGTCATTTAGTCATTATTTGCCCCCTCCCCCTATCATAAACACCGACTTCTACTTGTACAAGAAATACTCACTTTTCATCAAACCATAAACACCGACTTCTACTTGTACAAGAAATACTCACTTTTCATCAGACTTTTTGAGCGCAGTTCTAAGAATACTGACAACAGTTGTAACATTGAATACTTTGAATTGAAGAGCATTACTGATTGGCCACAGTTTTAAGTACTTTTTATTTCTACATTTCAGTGACATAATGTTACTTCTTGCATAATAGAAATTGATTGATTGTGTTGGTGGATAGTTTGCATGTCTGTGTTTGATTTGTATTATGATTTGTGCTTTAAACAGTTTTGAGGATACAGAGCTTTGAAAAAACTGTAATTAAGAATATGAGAGCTTCAGTAAGTATTTTGTCAAGTTTACAAAAAAGTGCAATAAATATTTGCCACATTTTTTTTAAGAGAAACAAGGTCAGGAGATTTGAGTGAATCAAAGCATATGCCAGTTGTTTTTTTCTGTGTCAGTACCAAGTCAATAAATCACTGATGTTTTCTCTTGCTGACTTCTGTAGTCACTCACATGACTCATTAGGCATGGGAAATTTGAACTGTAACTGGGCAGAGCTAACATGCACCTTTTTTGTAACCATTTATAAATCTACTGGACAGAATGATCAGGCTAGTATTGTAGGGGTTTCTAATTCAGATGGCTGGTGGAAAATGAATTCCATGTCCAGTTGTAATGCCCAGCATAACATAAAGATATGCAAATTAGGTGAAAAAGTATTTATTATTTCTGCATATACAGTATTTTGTCTTAAGAAAAAAAAAATATACATCATGTTTAAGATTTAATTAAACCACTCAGATTGCCTAAATGGTTAGAGAATCTACCTTGAAAGCTGTAGGTTGCATGTTCGAGCCCCAGCCAAGTCATACCAAAGACTTATAAAAATGGTACTAGCAGCTGCCTTGCTTGACACTCAGCATTAAAAGGTTAGTGTTAGGACTGGTCAGCCAGGCGTCAGGATAATGTGGCTGAGTGGGACATGATGCTACATGTCTGTGCCTTGATGCCCCAGTGCTAGACATCACTATAAACTGCCACACTGCAGACATTGTAGTGATATTACTGGAAAATTGTTAAAGCTACGTTAAAAATCCAAATCACACACACACAAATATTTAATTTATTCTGGTACTTGCATTACATGTATCATCCTCTCATTTCAGCGATGATAAGTCATCCACCCATTCCTATCCACATGCTTGCAGAGCACATAGAGAACCTCAAAACATCAGACAACCTCAAATTTTCACAGGAGTATGAATCCATTGAACCTGGTCAGCAGTTCACCTGGGATAACTCCAACTTGGAATACAATAAGCCCAAAAATCGTTACGCTAATGTAATCGCATATGACCACTCCAGGGTCATCCTACAGCCGGTTGAAGGAATTCCAGGCAGTGACTATATCAATGCAAATTACATGGATGGATACCGTAAACAGAATGCTTACATAGCTACACAGGTAATACTTTCATTCTTAGCAGATCTTTTTTGTTATAATAAATAATTATTAAAGCTTTTAACACTGATAATTTACAAAACTAATCTTCCTTGAGACCCTTAATGCTGTGTGTATTGTGTAGATACAGGTAAAACCCGTTATAACACAATTCGTTATAATGGGATTCTGCTTATAACACGATGGCAGCATGGTTCCAATTTTTTTATTATTTAAGGTGACCTATCTTTTTAACATCCTAAATGCATGGTCTCGGAAAAGCAGATTATTTGTATCCCTAGCAGATTTTTAATCCCAGCACTGTGTTTAATGTTGCCTTAACTTCAGCGTGCACAGTTTACAATTCAAAACTGAAGTATATTTGATGTCTGATGAAACCCGACGAAGAAAACAAACGATATATGATCAAAAGGTTAGTTAAAACTGATGACATTGAAATTTCAATGCACATTTTCTGTGGGGAAGCTTTTCGAAAAAATTTTTAATGCGATCCCGCTTATATCGCAGTGTTATTCTTTGGACCCCGGGCATTGCGTTATAATGGGTTTTACCTGTATACAGTAAAATCTGTTATGAGAGACTGTTCCTTCTGCCAACAAAAAACGGTCTCTCAGGCAGGAGGTCTCTCATAACAGGTTTGTAAAAAATAGTATTTCACAGTAATGATGTAAATTATCTGTATTTGTTGACAGGGTGCTCTCCCTGAGACATTTGGAGATTTCTGGCGTATGATCTGGGAACAGAGATGTGCCACAGTTGTTATGATGACCAGACTGGAAGAACGCAATAGGGTAAGAATGGGCTTGTGTTGGGAAACTGCTACAGTTTTATCATTGATCTTCAGTGTCTGCAAAGTGATTGCTGATCAGTTAATATGTGATTAATTTTAACTTATGTAAATTTAAATAAAATAGGCAAAATTGGGTGACTCAAATAACACGGAACACTGGTAGTTAAAAAAGTAACATGAAAAAGTTTCAATTTCTGTGTCATAAATTCTTTTTGGAAATTTTAGGAAGCTCCTGAAACACTCATAAGTATTGCACTGATAGTCATTTAACACTTTTCATGTTTGAGTACAAGAGGGCATATCACATTTATGATGATTACACTATAATCAAATTAAAAGATGAAATGGAAACATGAATTTCATTTGACAATACTTAATTAGTATTTATTTCTTAGAGTGTTGTCACCATTAGGCATTTACCAACATTTTAATTGATCATTATTTTGTCTTGTATTGTTGTTACAGTACACTGAGAAATTTTTAGAAAAAGAATTCAATAAAACATACAACTTCTTATTAAATGTTGCAAATTTCATGACGTTGATTAAAATTTCTGGTCACTATCCACTGTTTTCGAAGCTAAAATAAGCAATATATTAAGGTTTATTTTGCCCATTTTGATCAGTTTTATTGATGCTCTGCAAATAGGGGCCTGTATTCGCATAGCTTCTAAGTGTCCAGTTTTTCTCGCATGTGTCCCGTATTTTGGACCTGAATACGTGTGTACATTTATCTTGTTTAAAATCAGATTTTTTTCATAAAAAAGCTTAACTTAAAATTTTCCTTGCAATTTTCTGTTTAGAACAAGCACCCAGTTCCATTCTGAGAGTATCGTAAATTTATTACATGTATATTGAGGTATAGAGTTCTAGAATATGATTTATTTCATTTGAAATTGAGGCTACCATGCCAGTTTTTAACCATCATATTGGATTGTGCAAGCAGTTGACTCTATCAATACATTTCATCTTTGTAATATTCAGCTTCTTGTCATGTCGAAAAAGAAAGCAGAAGATTCAGAATTTTCTCCAGCAAAAACAAAGAAAACACAACTGGAAGGACAATTGTGCTGTCTTGTTAAGATTTATGAAACCATCTAGTAAAGGAGAAAACTTTTGTGTTTTGCAAATTGTGTAATTGTGATTTCGCTATTGGGCATGGAGGTAGCCATGACATAAAACAGCATGAAAAAGCTAATAACATCAGCGTCTGCTTCATCATCAAGAACAGAGCCTGAACTTACAATGTTTATAAATACCAGAGAGAACCTTGATGTAATTTGATTGGAAGTTAATTTTACTAAATATCTTTTAGCAGTGAACCATCCTCTTTCAGTTGCTAGTGTTGCTGGTGATATACCTCACACACGTTTTCCAGACAGTAAAATCACAAAGGATTACTCATGTGCTAGAATAAAAACAGTTCAGTAAGAAAATCACACAGAATTCAGATCATTAATGAAAGATAGTACATCGGAATCAATAATGATTGAAGAAAAAAAGGTGTGGAAGAGGCTCTTATAAACAGACAGTGTCTGAGTGTTAGTGTGTTGCACTCTTGAACCTTCTGAATGGGCACCCAAATGGAACAGGATGCCCGTTCAGAAGTTGCAAGAGTGCAACAAATGTAGCTTTGACATTAAATAATTAAGTTGTTGTCCTACTTTACTGATGGTTGTAGATGTTGTAAATAGTTACATATGCAATAAAGTATTTGTTCCTGAAAATCAGTATTTTTACCATAAGCAGTCAATATTTTTGTACTCTAGGGTTTGCAGCTTTGTATTTGGGGTATTTTTTATCAGAAATGGAATCCAGACCTGTGTGTGTTATCTGGGTGCACTAAAATGAGAGAGTGGTGTACCACAGTTCTCCTAGCCTAATGAACAACACTAGCTGATATTCCCTTATTTTGATGGCCTTGCCAAAAATAAAGTCAAAGGTCTAATTGGAACAGGTGAACTGGTTTCTATCTATGTTTAGGGACAACCAGTCTTTAAACTGCACTTTTAGGTTCCCATAGAGACCTCTCTCTCTCTCGACCTCTCTCTCTCTCTCTCTCTCTCTCTTTCTCTCTCTCTCTCTCTCTCTCAATCTCTCTCTCTCTCTCTCTTTCTTTCTCTCAAATAGAAATTCTATCATGGTTTATTGTCCTTCATTAAATGTAAAGAATACAATACTGCCCATGACCGCTCCAGTGGCCTAGTGGTTAGAGTGTCTGCCTCAGATGTGGGAGGTTGTGGATTCAAACCCCAGCCGAGTCATACCAAAGTCCTATAAAAATGGTACTAGTAGCTGCTTCACTTAGCGCTGAACAGTAAGAGGTTAGTATTAGGACTGGTCAGCCTGGTGTCAGGATTATGTGACTAGGTGAGACATGATGCTGCTTGTCTGTGGCTTGATGCCCCAGTGCTTGACATCACTATAAATTGTCATACTGCAGACATCGTAGCGATATGACTGAAATTTTTTTAAAGCTACATTAAAAATCCAAAACACATATGCACACACACAATACTGCCCATAATTTGCATTTATTATATTAATGTCTGGGACCCTATTGTATGGCAAAAAATTTTCCTTTTTTGCAGATCAAGTGTGACCAGTACTGGCCAAGTCGTGGTGCAGAGACCTATGGATTGATGCACATCTTGCTGGTGGAGATTACAGAACTTGCTACATACACTATTAGGACTTTCCATATACAGAGAGTATGTACTGTAGTCCGGCAGTCTTTATGCTTCAGTTAAAGTTAAAGAAGTCATAGAACTTGCTACATACACTATTAGGACTTTCCATATACAGAGAGTATGTACTGTAGTCCGGCAGTCTTTACATTAAAGTTAAAGAAGTCATAGAACTTGCTACATACACTATTAGGACTTTCCATATACAGAGAGTATGTACTGTAGTCCGGCAGTCTTTACATTAAAGTTAAAGAAGTCATAGAACTTGCTACATACACTATTAGGACTTTCCATATACAGAGAGTATGTACTGTAGTCCGGCAGGCTTCAGTTACATTAAAGTTAAAGAAGTCATAGAACTTGCTACATACACTATTAGGACTTTCCATATACAGAGAGTATGTACTGTAGTCCGGTAGTCTTTATGCTTCAGTTAAAGTTAAAGAAGTCATAGAACTTGCTACATGCTCCATCAGGATCTTACAAATGTAATGACTATATACAAACTTCTAAAGGTCTTTTTGTGTTTTACTTGCATACATTTTTGGTGGAGGTGAAAAAACTTACTATAGAAACAATAAAGGCCATCTGCATGCAGCAGAAATGTACTAAGCAAATAGTGTTTATATATTCATGTAATAGATCCTAAAACCCCTGTATTTGCTGAACATGTTTTGACCAACACATATGAGCCACTGGACAGTGGTCATAGGAGTTCTCAGATACCATTATATCACTTGTCTTTTAATTGTTTGACCATTTAACTGTGAAATAAACACCTTAGTGATGTAAAATTCAAAGTTTGCTATGTCTGGTTTATGGATTGTTTCTTTATCAGATAGTGAGTAAAGATAGATGTTGCCAACTTAGCTTAATTCAAAAAGGTGGCTAGGTCTGATTTACAGTTTCATTGTAAGGCAATCAATAGAGGTGTCATCGGCTTAGCTTTTTTGGTCATTATGTTTTCCCAATTGTTTAAACACTCTTCAGCCACTAATCACAAGGCAAAAAATGTTTGAAAGCTTATCTCCTGGACTTAACAAAAACCTTTAAGTGAGCGATTGCAAGATGATCAGTACTAATAGACGTTAGATCAATCCCATACTCCTTGTGGTTTGTGTTGAAGTGTGTCAGCACATGACATCTTTGGAGCAAATTATGCAAAGCCTTTCCCAAATTAAAAACAGTAGATAACAGCTAAAACAGCTAACTTTTATTACCATCTCCAAGATTTTTTGGGTGTACCTGATCAAATAAAACTTCACCATCCAACTTTACTGTAAATGCATGTTAATTAGGTGTTACTTATATTTTTGAGGTAGCAAGTCAGCTTGTCATCAGTTATTAAGTCATTTTTGGAAAATGTTAGAACAAATAATATGCTGTTGTTGGTTGAAATTCTGTAGCATTGTTTTCTACAAGAAAAGCTAAGTTTCATAAATAATTAGTTTGAGAAGTAGTAGTTAATTATGAAAGGATAATACTAACACTGAAGCAGAAGCAGATTCAGAACTGAACATGACACATTTTCTGGTGTATTTAATAATTAGATATATCAATGTTTTGTCCTTCAACACAACTTTTGATATTTCCTTTGAAAGTTTTTATAATAAATTTCACAAATATAGGCTTGCCACATAATTTTGGGGCTAAAGTATGAAGCAAGAGCCATTAAGATTCCAGGATTTTATATATATATATATATATATATATATATATATATATATATATATATATATATATATATATGCTTAATCAGATTTACTACCTTCCCAGTATTAGCCACAAGTGTAATAAAAACTGATGGCCTCTACCATCTCCAGAGACATCTCTACATGGAATTCTAATTCAAAATAGTGCATGGAACTAACAAGCATATCATGAACATGACATATTAAGTTTTTACTAAACTTTTTGTAAGTAAAAGCTATGATATTTCTTTTCAGTATGGAGTGCCAGAGAAGCGTGAAGTCCGTCAATTCCAGTTCACAGCCTGGCCTGATCATGGCGTTCCTGACCATCCCACCCCGTTGCTGATGTTCATGAGGAGAGTTAAGGCCAGTAACCCCCCAGATGCTGGGCCTGTTGTGGTCCACTGCAGGTAATGTAACTTAATGTAATGGACTGACACATCAACATACTTTCCTAATGTAAAGGACTGGATAATCAAAATTAGAAACCATTTTAAGAGATTGTTAAAAATTGTGGCAGAAATGAAGAGGAAAGAAAGATGAGAATAATGCAGGAGTAAAACTGATGTTTATTGTTTATGCATTGGTCAGAATGTTGAAGGTAGTCTAATATCTGCATTGAAGGAATGGATGCACTGTGTTCATTGTCATTGTACCTTAATTATTAATGACTGTACAGATGTGCACGCATATAGACCCCGAGGATGAATATGACTGTGAAAGTTTTCTTTTCATGGACATGTTATCCATTCCGCACAGGCTGCATAGATATGAAAAATTAAAGCTAGGATGCATGTTCATGGACTCCAGAAAGGTCATCAGAATGTTGTTAAGTGGAATTTTAGAAAAAGTCAAATTTGGTTTGTGCATTAAACTAACTAGAAAGGTTATTTTAGCCTGTCAGTGATATGCAGACCTGCCAACTCTTATGATTTTGCCGTAAGTCTTACGAAAATTACCCTTAAAATATGGACTTACGGCATACAAGCAAAAACTAGGGAAAAATGATCATTGCCGAAAAATCCGGATAATTGGTTCATCTATGTTTTATTTGGATCCGGGTTTCATATTAGAGTTAGTGAAATTAGTTAGGGAACCAGACTAACTTTACAGCAGCACCCCAGACGCTTTAAACTGTACCTATTTGTTCATGCAAAATGTCTGCACGATCAAACTGTTGATTATAGAATTTTTTTAAAATGGCATCCCGAAAGTGATGCATGTTTAAGACGAAAGGGAAAATAAGCCTCTAGAAAAGTGTTAATAATCAACACAGAAGAATAAAAAGGAATATTCAGATTCTTGTGAATAAAAGCTGGAAAGGACACAATTACGTTTATTGGACATCACATGCCAATTTGAGTATGTCTCGTGGCAGGAGATATGATTGCCGTTGTCATATGAAATGGGAAAAGAATTTCCAAGAATTACGTCAAGTTGAGAGATAGCAGCAAGCCATTGAGTTGCATAGGGTTTGAAACCAAAGTTTGTGCAACTGTACTAGTGGTAAATAAGGTCTATGTGTACTTTACAAACTTTTCAGTTGAACATAATGTTATTTTCACTGCGTCGAACTTTTAATTATGTTTTCCAGTTTTACAATAGCAGTTATTGATATTTTGTTACACCTTACTGAAAACTGGTCAGTCTTACAGAAAAAATCAGCTGCCTTACTGAGATGGACTAGTCAGGGTTGGCAGGTATGGATATGGAGGCAATTAGGAATGTAAAGAATATTTTATTTTATGGCAGTAGAAGTTAAACTTGAGGTTATATAAATTCTTTGTAAGATAACAATTTTGCAATATAAAATGCATTATTGGTGTAAATTAAATAATTTCCAAAATTTGGCATGCAAGAATTTTTTGACAGTCTGAAGACTAATTGGGTATAAAATCTGTGATCAGCATTGACCCAACTCCAGCTCTCCAACATCATGTGTCATTCAAATATTGTTGATTAAAATTTGAATGGGATGCTAGCCAGCCTTGTCCCAGGCAAAAATGATCCATTATACAATGACATACATGTTGTGCTAAGCTTGTTTGTGATGGAATCTGCTGCTGCCCTCATGGTTAGACATTTGAAAGGTTTCTACTATACAGGATGTATACATTTAAGTGTAGTAATATCATTCATCTAAAATGCATGAAAAGTTCATAGTTAACAAAAACTAAAACTCTGTTATGTAATACATAAGCCTTTTTTAAAGGTCACATCAATTAGGCAGTTATTTCACTCAAAGAGCCAAATTTTGTCAGATCCCTACAACTCAGTTACAGTGAAGATTATCTCTGTTAAGTACTTACCTGTCTGTGACTCATAATTTACTCTGCAGAGGTAGCTCTATATCTGTATTTATATTGTAATGCTTTATTCTAAACTAGATTGTCTCCCCTTTGGCACTTTCCCATGCTATTTTGCAGTGCTGGTGTTGGTAGAACTGGTGCATTTATTGTGATTGATGCCATGTTGGAACGAATCAAGCATGAGAAAACTGTTGACATCTACGGCCATGTTACCTGCTTACGAGCCCAGCGAAACTACATGGTGCAAACCGAGGATCAGTATATTTTTATCCACGATGCCCTCTTGGAGGCTGTTACATGTGGAAACACGGAGGTGCCAGCAAGAAATCTCTCTGCACACATTCAGAAGCTAATGCTGCCAGAACCTGGAGAAACTGTCACAGGCATGGAGCTGGAATTTAAGGTAAGAAATTTATACCTGTTTACTCTTATTATCTTGCAGATGTCAAATACAGGAAATAAGATTTAAAAAATCTTTTTGGTGATGTGTTTTTGATATCATAAATAATCAGAAGGAAAAATAAAGAAAATTGGCAAGTTGCTGATAATTTTCCACCAGAAGAGTTGTTTGCAACATTTTATGTTTGTAGATAATGATATAATCTTGCTTTTATTTTGTTTTGTAATTCTAGTTGTTCATCACAAATTAGTGAACTTTAATTATCAGTGGTAGTCCTTTCTTTTGCTACACATGTGAGCATTTAAATGAGTTTGCAAACTTCAGACTAAATTGTATAGCTTCACATGTTTTATCAGACACTTCCATATAAAGGATGTCTCTTCATAAAGGGCAGCATTTTTGTCAAGTTTCTCACTGATGGAAGGTTAATGTCATAGTCTGTTTGGCATCAATGTATGTGTGTCTCTGTTCATCCATACCTCGATCCATACCTTAGAATGCCATATATATTAGATGAGTCCAACTGCAACCACAGACCCAGATCTGCCAGCACATAAAGCACCAACAGATCTGGGTCTATGCAATTTGTTAGGCATAATCAATAAAACAAATTTCATAGATCCTGATCTGCAGATGCATTGTGCTACAACAGATCAGGATCTTTGATGTTTGCAGTTTGACTTATAAGCAAGCATATATGGTAACATAAGTGTTCAAGCAAAAATCTAGCCAAGTATACAAAATACACACATTACAAATAGTGGGTTTCATGTAGGAGCTAATTTCTTTATTTTGTAGATAGCTTTCAAATCCAGATAATTCAGTTTGTAAATGGCACAGAATCACTATTCTTTGACAGGATTTATTTTCTCTTTTTTTTACAGAGATTAGCTAACATGAAGGCCAGTCCCAATAGATTTGTTAGTGCCAATCTTCCTGTCAATAAATTCAAAAACAGATTAGTCAACATTTTGCCATGTAAGTATATATACGTCTTTTACTAGGATTGAAACAATACACCTGTGCTGCATATCGATATGATTCACGATACACAGCCTGTGATACTATACATATCAATAAATGTATGAACTGGATGGTCTTTCCTTTTATGTATGTTGACAATGAGTTTTATTCAACATTTTAGGCTATATAATAATCTCTTCATTTAACTCACTTTAGCAACCAGGCCCTTTGTTTTGCACTGCCTGAATGCTTTGAAAGCTTCTTATTAACAATTTCACTTCTCAGAAACTTGGAAGACTTTACAATCGTTATTTTCGAAACAGAAGAAATAATGCAATTTCCTCAAAGAAAAAGAAAATTTTGCATAATTCACATAATCACATACCCTGACAGCATCTCTCTTTAAGTACTTTACATATCAATTAATGACTTTTGTTGAAGTTTCTCTGTTGCTTTGCCAATACTTACTGTTTGTCACACTTGAAATAAGCTACATTAATTTCTGATTGGTGGTTATTGTTTAACTTGGACTGGAATGAGCAATAACCACCAGTGAGAGTTCAGTGTAACATATTACACTGTGCGACACACCAGTAGTATAGTTTTGAAATCAACCAAAGTAAATGACAAGTGAGTATTCTCAATAGTCTTCTTCACTTATACTAATAAAATTGATTGCCTGTGACTGCAAATGCTGTTTCAGATGAATTCTAAGGCAAACTAATAATAATTATTCATGACTGCTGAAGACTAAAATAACTTGCATATGGTAAGTTTCATTTTGTATTGATTCTCCATCTCTTGTATTGATATGTGTATCATAACAACAAAATTATCAATGCGTCAATATATCAATGGAATATTTCACCCTTATCTTTTACCTTTTCATAACATGTCCTTTGATGTCCTTCTAACCTCTTTGCTTTAAATTAAATTTTCTCAGAAATACAAAAGGGTTGCCTTTATTGCTGTGGTTATAACATTTTCTCTACTTTGTGTTCAAAATGTGATGCTCACATTTAGAAAATTATGGATAAATTGACTACTTGCATGCAATGGGAAAAGTTGATCTCGTATAAATAATTGATTTTCAGAACATACCACGAAAAGATGGGAGACAAACTCCATTTATGGAGTTAAACATCTTAAGTGTGCAAAAATAAGCATATACATGTTCATACAATCTTGACAAAAAAAATTCCTTGAATGATTCCTAAATTCATCAAATTGATCAGAGGGAACAGAGAACATTAAAGACAAAAATATTGGCTACTTTTAAAAATCCATAAAGTTTTTTCTTTGCATATTTTTAAAAAACAATGAATAATATATCAATGGGATAAAATGGGGTGGGCTAGATAATACATGACGCAGATAGCTATGATGTGGATTAGCATTCCTTTTCAGCAGGGATACACTTATGTTTTTTTTGAGGTATTTTCAAAGGTGTATCCATGTATGCTGTGATAAATAAAGTAACGTATGGATAAAGCCCAAGAAAAAATAGTTCTTGAAAAACAACTTCATGGGGATGTTTGAACCTTGTTCTAGTTTATTAAGATATTACTTGATGGGATAAAATATATATGATTAGCTTTCATATATCTGGAATGCGAAAAGTGGATGCATCAATGAAACGAGAATTGACAGTATGAAGAAGAAAAGTTTCAAAATTAAGAATTTCACAATTTGAATTTTTTCAGACAATAAAAACCTTGGGTGATTTCCGTGACAAGTTTTGAATGAATACCGAAGTTTCATATACATGTACAGAGTAGCTAATATATAGAGTAACTGGTAAAGATAAGCAATGGAGATGCAGTCTGTTTGTGCAGAAAACATTACATGGTGTACATCATTTCTTGTATGATTTGCCCAGGTACTAGACTAATAATTTTATTCAAGAAGAAGGGAGTGGGCTTATTATAAGCAATGACTCCTTATCAGATAAATAGGTGTGCAAAGCTTGTTTATTTACTATATTTGATTTTTCAGATGAATCTACAAGAGTTGCTCTACAGCCGATACGAGGGGTTGATGGGTCGGACTATATCAATGCAAGCTTTATTGATGTAAGATGAAAACTTTGTAAAATTATTATATAAGTAAAATTGAAATCTACTTATGTTTATGAATATTTCTTAATAACTTGACATCTTTGATAAGAGTTAGATAAAAGTAACTTTTATAAAACTACTATATTGGTGTAAAAGCTTTATTTTCATTTACCTCATGAAAATGTTCGTTATGGAAAGAAAGCAGCTGTCCTGGATCTTGACAGGTGAGATTGATGTGTTTGTGTGTTCTAGGACCAAACTTGCTAAAAGTAGAATGCATATTGCAGGAGAAACAGTTTTATTATGTTTGTCCTACTCTGGTTGGTGGATTATTGCGCTAGTGTACAGTTTTATTATGTTTGGCCTAGTGTGATTGGTGGATTACTGCACTAGTGTACAGATAACTTGAAACCGCATTGCAGCATACTCAGAAGGAAGGTTGATTGGATGGTGAAAGTAACTGTGACTGAATGTTCATATTGAAAAATCTCTGTCCTCCTGTTATTTTTGTTATTGCAATTTCTGACTTTGAGCCTTATGTAGTGTATCAAGAGAATCTTTTCAACACAAGCAGTTTTTGTTGGATTGCCATATAACTTTGTATATGTTAAAACTTATTTGATGCTGTGGATACTGACCGGTTACTTCGTGCTCTTACTGTTAGAATTATTGCCCTTTGGGAACCAACCATTTTTTTTTTCTTCAGAATTGAAGGGAATTAATTTCAAGCAGGTGTTTTTCTTTCTTTTACTGCAAGATAATTTTTTTTTTCAACTAATATTATGCAAAATAATAGGTTTTCTTCTATTAATCAGAGCAAGAATATTTTTTTAAGACTTTATGAGGGCCACAATTTTGTTTCCAAAATTTCCAAATTCCCCACAAAAAGTGACATGATCAGTCCCTTATGTTGCTGCAGCTAAATTCAGTGCAAGACAGAATCTTGTGAATGCATTTTGACTTGCAGCTTTTCATGGATCATATGTTGTAGTCAACTTCTGAAGAAGTGCATAATGACAAATCTTTGTGCTCCCATGATTTTTTTTACAAGATCTATACTTTCTGACTTGCAGCTGTATGACAGAAGTTTGTGTAGGGACTAATCTTGTAGATTTTAGTGAATTGTTTTGCAACTCAGTACTTATTATGCTAATTATCAGGAGATATGCATCATGTAGACAAATCATTTTATTCATTCTATTTTCAGTAAAGTTCATTGTATTTTTCTATTGTTCACTTCATTTATGGGGTTGGGGGAAGTGTGATATATTTATGTGGGCACAAATTTATGAAAGTTTTATGGACTAATTCAGGGGTGGGTGGAGGATAACTAGAAGATTAGTAATTTTTTTCTAATTACAGTTTTGCATTTTTCCTTGCCAACCTCAGATCTTTGGTTTGATGGTACTATAATGTAAATGGTATGCACAATGTTAAGACTGCTGTGATATTTATATTGCACTAGCTTATATAAATGTGTTCATCTCCAGGGTTACCGCTACAGAAAGGCATACGTTGCAACCCAAGGTCCTTTGGCAGACACCACGGAGGACTTCTGGAGAATGTTATGGGAACACAACTCCACAATCATTGTGATGCTGACCAAACTTAGAGAAATGGGAAGAGTAAGCATTATTCTCTCAGTCTTGATTTATTGGTCTCTTTCAATCTCAGTCTTGATTTCTTAATCTCCTAATCTCAGCATTGATTTCTCAATCTCCATCTTGATCAGTCTCTTTTGATCTCAGTCTTGATTTCTCAATTTCTCAAACTCAGTTTTGATTTCTCAGTCTCTCAACCTCAGTCTTGATTCTCAATCTCTCAATATCAGTCTTAATTCTTAATCTCTCAATCTGTCTTGAATTCTCAGTCTCTTTCGATCTCAGTCTTGATTTCTCCATTTTTCAATCTCAGTCTTGATTTCTCTCTTTTGATCTTGGTCTTGATTTCTCAATCTCAGTCTTGATTTCTCAGTCTCTTTCGATCCCAGTCTGTATTTCTCAATCTCTCTGAATCTCAGTCTTGATCTGCTAATTTAGATGTATGGACTACGTAGTCTGAAAAAAAGAATTTTTATCTTAATGATTCCAGATTTTCTTTTCTGTTATCACTAGATCAGCAGAGTTCAGAATGCATCTTTGTAAGTCATTGCTTCAGACAAACTACCAGTGTGTAATAAATAAAAAAATTAAAAAAATTAATAAATTGATTAAGTAAATAAACATTAAATGTATAAATCAAGAAATATTTTTTTCCATTGCAGGAGAAGTGTCATCAGTACTGGCCCAGTGAGAGGTCAGCCCGCTATCAGTATTTTGTTGTTGATCCCATGGCGGAATATAACATGCCACAATACATTTTGCGAGAGTTCAAGGTTACAGATGCAAGGGTATGTGAAAATGATTGAAGTAATGATGTGGCATTTTTAGTGTGATAGAACTGTTTTCTGGGATTTTGCCTGACCTGATGTGTTTTATTTACACCTAACCATTCTGTCATATTTCATGTATTCGGGGTGAGCACACCTACAGATATCAATGCAGGTTGCAAATTTTTCACCACCTGTGCAGATTTGACAGTTTTTAACATTTTTATAGACATTTTGAAACTTGTGGAATTTCAGTACACTTTAAATAAATTTCTTAAGTGTGTTTTTGTTTATAGATACTAAAGCTTCAGATCTGGATGGAAATAAATTACATATACATGTATGTGTTAAAGTACATGTAGATAATGGAAATAAATTACGTATATGTGTATGTGTTAAAATACATGTAGATAATGGAAATAAATTACATATATGTGTATGTGTTAAAATACATGTAATGGTAATAAATTACATAAACGTGTATGTGTTAAAATACATGTAGATAATGGAAATAAATTATATATATGTGTATGTGTTAAAATACATGTAGATAATGGAAATAAATTACATATACGTATATGTGTTAAAATACATGTAGATAATGGAAATAAATTACGTAAACGTGTATGTGTTAAAATACATGTAGATAATGGAAGTAAATTACATATATGTGTATGTGTTAAAATACATGTAGATAATGGAAATAAATTACATAAACGTGTATGCATTAAAATACATGTAGATAATGGAAATAAATTACATATATGTGTATGTGTTAAAATACATGTAGATAATGGAAATAAATTACATAAATGTGTATGTGTTAAAATACATGTAGATAATGCTTGATAGCATGGAAAGTTAAATGTTTTAGAAGAATATGAACTTGTGTTGCATGCTTGGATGTAACTTTTATATTTTTAAGACAGTATTTTTATTAATTTTTAAGTGAAATTGTTGTGCTTACCCTGTGTATTATATTCAGGTTGTTCACTATCGTTACAATACTTTATGGATGTCTTGTAATTGGGATGGGGAGATCCCTGTTGATTTGGTTGACAAAAGGTTAAGGTCACTGTAACTGATAGAAGAAACAGTTTCTTGAGTTCTCTATCATCTACAATGACCAAATTTTGTGGATGGCTTGCATGTGAACTTAGGAAGAAACCTATCGATATCAAGTTACAGAGATCAAGGTCATTTTGACTGAGATAAGAAAACTGGTTTCTGCACAATGACATTAGTTGTACATGACAGATCTGGACCAAACTTTGCGAAATCCTGTCAGTTGGTGTAAGGAATAGGTCTGTCAATTTTGGGACCAAAAGTTCATGGTCATTCTGATTGAAGAAAGAAAAACTGGCACATAAAGTTCATTAATCTAAATAGAGGACTGTTAAACAAGGGGTGTGTATTTAATATACCATTCACAGTATGCATGTTGAGTTCATGCAGATAATTGAATTCAATATAGAGGTTGCTTAATTGACTGAATAAGTATTATAATGTGGTAATACTATACAATCATGCCTGTCCTAAAATCTTGGTCTTTGCAGAGGTCATTTCTTAAGGGAGCACAAAACTGAAATCTTGATGACATTGTAGACACTCTTAAACCCATAAAGCAGCTTTAAAGTCCAATGGTGATATAGTACCATAAAAGTACCAACATAAATTTCACTCATGCACTCATTTCCAGCTGCTACGAGATACATCTTAGAAAATAAAAAAATCATGATAGTCTGTCCTTAGATTAAAGACCATCTGTCATTAGAGACCAGATTTTTTAGTTTCCATACCAATTTACAATTGACTGCTCCGGTGGCCTAGTGGTAGAGCATCCACCTCGGATGCAGGAGGTCACGGGTTCGAACCCCAGCCGATTCATACCAAAGACTTTCAAAAATGGTACTAACAGCTGCCTCGCTTGGCGCTCAGCATTAAGAGGTTAGTGTTAGGAAAGGTTGGCCTGGTTTCAGGATAATGTGGTTGGGTGGGACATCATGCTACATGTCTGTGGCATTATGCCCCAGTGCTAAACATTACTATAAACTGTCACACTGCAGACATCGTAGCAATATGACTGAAAAATTGTTAAAGCTACGTTAAAAATCTAAATCACACACACACACACACACCAATTTGCAATTTTTTTCTTTGACCAAGATGGGAGTGAAAAAATGGTATTCTACCAATGACATTACAAACAGTTTCATATTTGTCCATTGATGGTACCATATACAAGTCAAGTCCAAGTGCAATCTTGAATCTGATCAGCCACTGCATAATGTGCTGGCAGATCAAGGTCTGTGTTGATTTCTTTTGCTGATTAATCCTAACAAACTGCATAGACCCAGATCTGCCAACACATTGTGCAAGAGGTCAGTAGAGACTTATTTGAATGCAGATAAGCATGTACACTCATCAGTAGAACATAATTGTACGGCCATGAGCAAAATGCTCTTTTTCTGTTACCTTCTCAGTTATATGTAAAAATGGCAAATTTATATCTCCAGCATATATGATCACATATAAAAAGTTGATAGGACACATTCAATACATGGTACAAATACTAGTTTTGTTTTTCTTTTCCAGGATGGTCAGTCACGCACAATTCGTCAGTTCCAGTTCACTGACTGGCCTGAGCAAGGAGTTCCCAAATCAGGTGAAGGATTCATTGATTTCATTGGCCAGGTTCATAAAACAAAAGAACAGTTTGGCCAGGAAGGACCAATCACAGTTCACTGCAGGTACATTATTTTGGTACTTGATTCAAAAGACCAGCAAATAAAGGAAAATAAAATTATGATAAAATCTCCAAAATAGAGAAGAAAAATAATGAAAGAAAATTAATTTTCATTTATCATGTAATTGAAGCCATCAAAAATATCTGTGGTTTAATGTGTTTCTAAATTATTAACATAATTAAATGCGAATGTTCCATGATAAAAAGGGATTGAATTACCCCTTTTCTTCAGTGTGAATTTGATTTTCAAGAAATTTGTTCTTTATTTTGAACTTGTTCCATATTTTAATTTCATTGGCTTTTAGATATTGCATGCAGGCTTCATACAGCTTTGGAACTCTAATATTCAATGACCTTTTAAGGACTTACCAAGATATGTAATAAATTTCAAGGACCATATTTATAACTGGTCATGAGCTGGTATATATTTTGTCTTTTCTTCATATACTTTTAATACAACAAGTCATGGATAAATTATGTTCCTATTTTTATTGACTGTCTTCAAGTAAAACAGTTTAGAACATGGCATTTGTACATTTCAGTCAGTGTAAATAATAAACATGACTTCACCTGTTTCAGTAATTATGCAAGTAATATTCAACCTTTCTATGAAAACTTCAAGGACATTTTAGCTGACATACTAATTTTGAAAGACTTGTAAGGACCTGTATGAACCCTGTACTGACATAGTGATTGATGCGTGCAACTTAACATAACCACCTGTCAGCCTTAAGAGGGAGGCTTATTAACTATTCATTACTCCACAAGCTATATCTAATTATTTTAATGCTTGACTTCTAGGCCAACCACCATATTCAAATGCTTACTGAATGACTTTTTGCAAGTGAGCAGGCTTTCATTGGTTATCTAGTTAACAGAAGCCATTTTATCAACTGCACTTGGCAAGGTTGTACAATGTTGGATCTACAGATTTTGATATTCTGTGGTAATGTCCCTGCTGTTACATATAAATTTTGGTATTATGTAGTAATGTCTCTGCTGTTGTATACAGGTTTTGGTATTCTGTAGTAATGTCTCTGCAGTTGCATTCAGATTTTGGTATTCTGTGGTAATGTCTCTGCTGTTACATAAATACAGATTTTGGTTTTGTGGTATTGTCTCTGCATTTACATACAGATTTTGGCATTCTGTGGTAATGTCTCTGCAGTTACATACAGATCTGGGTGTTCTGTGGTAATGTCACTGCTGTTACATACTGATTTGGTATTCTGTGGTAATGTCTCAGCAGTTGCATACAGATTTTGGTTTTCTGTGGTAATGTCTCTGCTGTTACATATAGACTTTGGTATTCTGTGGTAACGTCTCTGCTGTTACATACAGATTTTGGTATTCTTTGGTAATGTCTGCTATTACATGCAGTTCTAATGCATATTGTATAGTGTTACGTGTAGGCTTGTACAAAAGTAACAAGCTTTGTAAATTTAACAAAATAATTTATTTCCCTAGAAAACAAGTTAAAAATATGAAATAGGACTTACGGTTTGTGAATATAATCCAAAAATTAATCCTAGAATTCAAAAATATAAGTCCTATCACTAAAAAGTTCTAATTGAATCCAAGTTCGAATCTCGATGAAGTTCCAATATGGAAGGCGATTACGTCAGATGAGGTCGTCATACTGATGGCAACAGTTCCTCGTTGAATCACAATTTATAATGTTCCAGTTTAGAATTCCAGAATAAATTTCCACTAAATGTCTTTGTCCAAGAATTTTTATAAAGAAGAACACTTATATGTTTTCTAGAGAATATAAATTACTAAATCCAAAAAATAGAAGAAGTCTAAATCAACTGGCATCAACATAAAAAAAAAACACCTTGAGCTCTAAAGGTGTAGAATATGACTGATCAAATCCACTAGAAAACGTCTGTTTTAACCCACAATTTTAGATCACATGGTGGTTCACATGACAGGGCTACGTGATCACTAATTTGAACAGCGCAGTAAAAAAAATGCCATTTAGCACGTAGCCTAGAATAGCCCTATCTAAAAATCAGATTAATAATAAAAAAAGCTGTTTACAACTTAGCTAACATGTGGGCCAAACATAACCTTGGTAATAACCAATCATTTTCGCTTACTGTTTAAAATCTCTGAACCAAGGTCAGCTAAAAATAATAATAAAGCAATACTTCTGCGTTCTAATCAGGTCAAAACAGAACTGAATTTTCCGAAAAAAGAGTCAAATCCAGTGAAATTATCATTACAGTAAAATGTAATGAAACAAAAATAAAATAATAAAAGAATTTAAAACTAACACACAAGTGATTAAATTACATATACATAACAATAGTGCCATTGTTATAACACATGATCAGTGGGACAGTGCTGATAATGATGAGAAACATGTCCAATTTATTGGTATTTGTTTAAAAAAATGTTATCACACACATTTTTTGAAATATATTAGAAGTGGTCTATTCATAAATATTGTTCTCATAAAAATTGCTCCACCCACCCCAATAAAATCTTAAAATCACCATATATGAAAATGCCAGAGGAGGTCATTTCCACTCTGTTATATTTGACTGGTATGAGTCATAACAGTGTGAAAAAGCATATAAGGTATTTAATGATGTGGCAGACAAGAAATAAACTCCATTGAAATTAAGCAACACTAATGGAAAGAAATTAAACCATTTTAATAAGATGCATACACTTACCAACATTATGAAAGGGATGGCAGTATTATGAGGGACCAACATTTTTGAGTGCATCTCATTTCAGTGCGGGTGTGGGTAGGACTGGTGTCTTCATTACCCTTAGTATAGTCCTGGAGAGGATGCGGTATGAGGGTGTTGTAGACATGTTCCAGACTGTCAAAATGCTCAGAACACAAAGACCAGCCATGGTTCAAACTGAGGTGAGTGACCAAATCAATATTTTAAACTTCTTGAGCACAAATCAAGCTTAACCTTGAAATTGAAAGTTCATAAATATGTCGTACATATGTACATATGTGTAAGGTGTATAAATATGTTGTACATATGTGTAAAGTTTATAAATATGATGTACATATGTGTAAAGTTTATAAATATGTTGTACATATGTATGTATAAATATATTGTACATGTGTGTAAAGTTCAAAAATGTGATGTACATACATGTCAAGGGAATTTAGCATGTAAATAGAGGAACAAAAATTAAGAAGATTGTGAAAGTTCTATTGATTCCAAGTAAAATTACAGAATTGTACTTGAAACTTGAACAAAATTTAAGAGCTCACAGATGTTTCAGAATGCAAGGTCCAGTGATGCTTATACATATATAACTCATTGAATCATGTATCAGATATACACACAGTGGTCCTTAGGGCTATCACAATTTCTTTAGATATGGCCATTCTCTATCTACAATGGTTAACAGGTATTTTTCTGCAATACAAAGAGATAGAAGCCACTATTTTCACCTCTGTGTAGAATTTGGTGATTTATCAGCAGATATAGAACTGTTTTCACCTCTATTTCGAATTCGGTGATTTTTCTGCAGATACAGAACTGGCTGTTTTCACCTCTGTGTAGAATTTGGTGACTTACCAGCAGATATTGAGCTGTTTTTACCTCTCTGTAGAATTTGGGGATTTATTTACAAATATAGAACTAGTTTTACTTCTCTGTAGAATTTGGGGATATTTCTGCAGATAAAGAACTATTTTCACCTCTCTGTAGAATTTGGGGATTTATCTCCAAGCACACTGCTTTAAAGTTTACCAATTTTCTGAACTTGAATGTAGACATTTATGGTTCAAACTTGTGTACTGCCATGGCCATCCCAACCATACTTCCTGCAGCAGCCATGCATTTTGTGGATTGATTGAGAATCCAGATCCACTCAGTTTGTGCACTAGAATAACTGTAGGAAGTGACTGAAGTCTGTCTTTTAATTGTTGGAAACATTAGCAGATTTTATTTCACTGTTCTGTCAGTGGGCATACCTATATGCTAAAACATTATCTACATTATTAGGATTTTGTACATAACATACAAGCCAAAATCTAGAAAGTTCTTTACACATATTGAAACCTGTAACATGAACATTTTGCAGATATACTTCATCAGTTTGAACACTGCTGTGATATGTTCATGTCTCTCTCTCTCTCTCTCTCTCTCTCTCTCTCTCTCTCTCTCTCTCTCTCAATACTCATAATTTACTGTCTTGTCTATTTCAGGACCAATACCAGTTTTGTTACAGGGCTGCCCTGGAATATTTGGGGTCTTTTGACCACTATGCAAATTGATTCCCAGACCACCAGCCATTATCCACAGCTTGCAAAGAAACTTGTTAGGCCAGAGGGATTTATCAGAGATGGTCTGAAGAACTTAAGGATTACTGTTCATGGGCAATGCTTAAAATATTCATCAGTGCATTCAGTGCTTAGATGAGTGATTAAATTCTTTTGTATGAAGTGGGAATTAAATTAATGCACTGTTCAGGGTGCTCAGAACTGGTTGACTACACAACAATACTAATGAATGGTGAGGAACATGGCTTGAGATATTAACGTCTGGTGGTATATCTTCACCAAAGTTATCAATACAATTGGATTTATACACAAAACATGTGACTCCAGGCCCTGTGTTCTGGTACAGATTCATCAGCAATCAAGTTTTTATTGTGCATTTGCCAAGTAAATTGGTGCAAAAAATATATAAGTAGGATATAAACAATTTTAATATTGTAGTTTTCTGTAGGTAATTTATGAACATTTTACAATTCTGCCATACAAACTGCACTGTATGTTGCAGGAGCTTCGGTTTAATCATGACAGAATATTGATACTCACTGCAAGGATCATAATCATTATTCATGCTAGGCCTGGTATGTTCTTCAGACTACGAAGATTCATCCAAGGGATGTTACTCCTGATGACTTTTCACGATTTAGACACAAAGTGGATGTATATAATTTATATACTGTATAGAGGAATTAGAAAAATTTTTAAGGTATATTAGAAATAGTGTCCTTTGTGAAAACAGACTGCTCTTGCTTGCTGTGAAATATAGATTATTCTGTGGTGCAGTTGCTTGTGTCTGTATGAAAAACTTTCTATTATTTAATATAGTGATCAATGCAAATATGTTTTGGACTAGTTTTCTCGTATTCTTCTCTTTAATCTCAACACTATAGCCAGATAACTTTAATTGTCATTGATAAATTGTCATGGCAACTATTCTTAGATGTGATAAAAAATTTCTATCAGCATATAGGTTGTGCTCAATTAATAACTGCCTTCATGGACTCTATTTTGATTCTTGCAAGAATTTTTTTTTATAGATCACAAGCACTTTATCAAAGGTGTTTAATCATTTAAAAACAGGGTATATAGTTCGAGCTTCTGAAGAGATTTTCTGGAAAGTTTTTCCTTAAGAACAGATTTTTAAATAGTTTGTAGTTGAAATAATAAATAAAACAGAAACTTCTCCTTCAATTTAGTTTCTCAGGAGATACCAAGATAAAGATTTTCACTGTTTGGTTTATCATTGTCAAAACTAGAACCTCATTACATTGTAAGGAAAATTTAAAAAATGAAAACATCTTGCCGAGATAATTTAAACATATTTCACTCATTTATTGAGTAGGGTTCCTTAGTTCCAAATGGAGCATTTATGCTATTAGAGACACCACATTGTTGCAGAGAAACCATCTACCATCATACAGAAACAAGGAAGTAACATATCCAATTTATCCAATTATTATCCTGAGCTCTGATTTCTGTTTGTACACAATTCCAGTTTATTTTACACCTGTATTTCTTATTTCATTTTATTTAGCTATCATTGTAAACTTTCCCATCTGGGTATATTACATGCTAATTTTTCATTCTAATGTATTCATTTGCAGATGTGTTTATGATACATGCTGTGATTGCTTGCTGTAACAAATTTACATAAGAAACCACTGTTGATGTCACACTGTATTACTGTATTTATGAATTTACAATGGTCGTCCAGCTTCGACATCATGGACCTAGATCTACTAAAACATAGTGTGCAGGTCAATAAGGTCAACTCTCTTAAGCATTCATTTGGTTGCAATGAAACTTCATAGACTGTAATCTGCCAGTACATTATGGGATGTCTGGTTTGGATCTCCATTTTGGAATCAGGTACACATCATATATGGATGTGTTCATTAAGCCTATCATTAGGTGGCTTTAGGCTAGCTCAAGGGAAACAAGTCCACTGTATGAGCTGTAATACGCAGCAGAAGCTAACAGCCAAGAGAGGTAACTTGCTGCAGCAGTTCATTGCAATTGTGATTCATGCACAGAGGAGCTAGCCAAGAGGCACGTAAATATAGGCTAGAATAAGCTATATATGCAGTTAAAATTTTGCATTTCATCGCCAAAGACTAAATATTTTAATTATTGCTGTTGTCAACAATGCATACTTGCCATATTTTATGCTTTCTGGGTGCAGGTCAACCAGTTGTTAAAATTTCACCCACAGGAAAAAGACATAAAGTACAGAGAACCTGAAGTCATTTTTATGCAGAGCATTGTCAACAAATGCATTTAGGATTCCCCTAAATAACTGATTACAGTGTGTAATCATATCTACGTTTCAGCAGACCACTAGCAAATTTATCACCAGTGAGGTGTGAATCAACATAATCAGTGGCTGGATAAGAACTTGCCAACCAATTAGGGCAAATAGAAAACAAGCAATTTTTAGTATAAAACATAACACTTTAATTCATTACATTATATTATTGTGTATTACATCAGAATGTTTCATCCACTTTCTTCTCACTAGTCACAGATCTGATTTTACAGGACAAAACATTAAAATTGTTGGCAATCAGTTGTATAAATACCACTATTTATTATAATCACTAATCTGAGTTAATCAAAACATTTAGGATCTTCAAATCAGAAATTTGTTTCATGATTGTTCCTGTAATTTGGTTGTACATCACTATCAAGCAGGCAGAGCATAAACATTTAGTCAGTTTACCAATTTTTCTCCACTAAAGCATACCCTAAAAAGTATAGAACCAGGTTATCAGTAGTACAGTGCCCAGGCAAATAATGGCCTTTGTTGTTTGTTCTATCAAAATTTCCTAATAAAATCATGGATCCAGATTGGCTTGTGCATTATGCAATGACAGATCTTCCCTGAACTCTCTAAACTTCGTTTGAGCATAAAACTTGAGCTGAGGCCCCAAACTCCAAGATCGAATATTATGTATTGGGATTATAGTAGAAGGGTCCAAGTCAAGACAGTTCGTAAAGTTCCATAATTTCTAGCTTTATTCTGATTAAAGTTTTTGTCTGTCCAAACTTTTTTTACTTTGAGATCGAGCTTGAGTTTAATGTTCAGAAGTTTTGAGAATTCAGATCCTGGTTTTATGCTATTGATAATGTGTACAATAAATATGATACATGAAGCATATCAAGAGTCCTAAGTTTTCTTGTTAGTTACAATGTATCCTTGTCTTAACACATTTAAATAATCTATACTTGTGATAGACAAAAACTGAAAATTACTTTGTAAGAGAGATTTTATTTACAATAAAAATTGTTTATAATGTCTCACAGGGGACTGGGATTTTTATAACATTATAACTGAAAAATGTTATATCCAAATTCATTGTTTAATTATTGTACATGTTGATGTCATTAAAAATACAGTTTGTCCTGGTGCAATTACTGTCAGAAAATTTATTTGATCTTGTATGTAATAGTAATTAAATTTTCTAATATTCGTATAAATTCATGTTAGCATGACAAAAATGATGAATCAGTAAGTTTTACCAAGTATCAACATGTACCAGCGGGAGAGAAATAAAAGTCAGTTCTATGAGAAAACATCTTCGTTCAGTAACTTAATGATTAGTAAATTAGTCCTTTATTTATTTGGATGGAAAGAAATTGTCAATATTCAGCTGTTGTTTATTAATATGAGATTTGTTATTGTTTTTCAGTGACATCAAAAATATCAGGTGTATCACTCTCGGCTGTATTCAATTATTTAGCCTGCAGGTATTATTTTTATTTTTAAAGCCATTGTTTTAACCAGGTTTCAGGATGTACAGATGAAAAAAAAAATTAAAACTAAGCTAATTTTCTTTGACAGACCACACAAATAAACATTGTAACAATGGAACATTGTAATGAAGCCTTTGGAATGTATAGTAATTTGGAATTTGTCTGGGGAAATTAAACTTTAATGTTCTGGCCGAGAAAACATTAATCCAGAAATGTAATAAACAATCTTTACTGTATTTGAAGCAGACCTGCATTGAAATCTAATGTACATTTCATAATTTGACACCATTATGAAAATCCATTATTTATTTTTCAGAGTTCTATATGGTTTAACTTAGTTATGTTCCAGTAAATCTTCTAACCAAGACTATGGTCTTGTACACAAATATATTGCAAAAAATATAGGAAAAGCAAGCCGTCATGTCTTAAGGTCTTCAGAAGCAGAGAGGGGGATTGAAACTCTTGCTTGGCCCAACTAGATATCTGTTCCCTATTGTTATGCAGATGAGGTTCCCAATGGAGTTTAGGATGATAGGGTGGATTTATTGAGTCAGCCAGGTCAGCTTATTCATTTTACTTGAGCTGTAAACTGCACTGCTCCTGTTATTACCAAAGATGTAAAAGCGTGTTGGTATAATTTATTGGGACATTTAAGCAAACATTTTAGAAAAATATGATTATTAATTTGCACAGAAAATTTGCAGCAGGTGTTTGTTGTTGTTGTTTTTTTTGTTGTTTTTTTTTTTCTTTTCATAAACATCTTTACAAGCTTTCTGTGTTGGATACATGAAAAGAAATGTACATTATTGTACCATGGACTGTATGACCTCAAGGAGTTGATTTTCAAGGAGTTTATAAGAACTTCCCACAGTTTTGAAGGATTGTATTTTATGAACTTCATCCTTTGGTTGCCTTGTTTATCAGCGCATACTGTGTCATTTGGTGGAAAAGTAGAAGAAACAACACAACTAACCAGCATATCACTACAGTAAAGGGAAACCGCTTATGTGCCATTTTAATTCACCCAGTTTATCCCATTTGACTTACCCATTGAATATTTTTGGAAAATGCATAAATAAAAAATTCCAAAATTTTAAAAGTGATTATATTCATTTGTAATATTCTTTATTCCCTCAGATAAAAATTCCAATAGTTTGGGGAAAATTTCAAGGAATTTTTCAACAAATTCAAAATCATTTTAATGATAAATCCAACTTTTTCAAAATTACAAGGAGTTTTCAAGGAAATCTGTTCCAATTCAAGTACTTTTAAGGTTGTATGGACCATGTATATTCTCAGTACATGGAAGTAGTATGTTTTGCTACTAATTTGAACTTGATAATTTATTTAATTTACCCATTTGATTCTTCAAAATTGAAACTCAAGAAGAGTGATGGTCAATGTTTATCAGAAAGTTCCACACTATATGTAAAAATCAAGGGAAAAAGTTCATTATTTCTATTAGTTTATTAGAAGGTTCCACACAATATGTGAGAATCAAGGAGAAAAGTTCATATTTCTATTTGTTTATTAGAAAGTTCCACACAATATGTAAGAATCAAGGGGAAAAGTTCATATTTCTATTTGTTTATTAGAAAGTTCCACACAGTATGTAAGAATCAAGGGGAAATGTTCATATTTCTATTTGTTTATTAGAAAGTTCCACACAGGATGTAAGAATCAAGGGGAAATGTTCATATTTCTATTTGTTTATTAGATAGTTCCACACAGTATGTAAGAATCAAGGGGGAAAGTTCATATTTCTATTTGTTTATTAGAAAGTTCCACCCTATGTAAGAATCAAAGGGAAAAGTTCATATTTCTATTTGTTTATTAGAAAGTTCCACACTATGTAAGAATCAAGGGGAAAAGTTCATATTTCTATTTGTTCTCATATTATCTTAAGCCATGACAGCTAAAGAAATGTAAATTACTTTTTATTAGAACAATGTTACAGCTAACTTTAAACTGTCACATAGGCAGGCACAGCTAGAAGTAATTTCACACCATTTGTGCCTTTGATCTTGCTGTGCAAAAAAACACTGGAAACCTCATTGCATATCAATTGAACAAGTGATATCTGGCAGCTCTCTGAAGTTTCCATTCTGTGTGTTATTGCTCTCCCTGACAGAAGTGACTGAAAGTAATCAGCTTTTAGTAGTGTTAGCTGATGGAATGGTCTATTGCACATCACTTGTTTATTGTCACTTCCCCTAATAAACCACATCAAGGATTGCCACAAAACACACATTCATCCCATTGTCTAAAAAAATTATCACTACTCCAGAATGAATTAATGGTCATATCAACATAGGATTTTCACAGAGAGACTTTTTATGATGCCTTATTAGTCATAAATGAAAATGGTGCCAATCTGACATACAGTGTGGCCACCACATCAGCCATCTTAAAAATCATCTTGCTACTCATGAGTGGAAAATCATACTGACAAGATGTTTTCACCAAAAGACTTCTTATGATGTCTACTTGGTCCTAATTGAAAATGGTGCCAATTTGAGGTCTAAAATGGTTGACATCCTAAATGGATGGCTATATCAACATTGGTTTTCACAAATAGACTTCTTATGATACCATTTGTCCTAAATGAAAACAGTGCCAGTTGTACATCCAGTATGACTGCCATGATGGCTGTCTTGAAAATCATGTTGTCACTTCTCCCCATGAATGGATAATCATTATAACATAAGGTTTTTGCCAAAAGACTTCTAATGATGTCTACTTTGTTGTAAATGAAAATGGTGACAATCAGATATCCAATATCACACCACAGCAGCTAATTTGAAAATCTTGTTGTCACTGAAGAATTTTGGAGATGGTTTCAACACTTTGCAGGTAAAAGGAAGATATGGTCTTATCTTGAATTCCTGGTTCAGTAATTCTTTTTGCTTAGCAAAGCATCAAGACCCTTTTTATGTCTATAGTGCACATTTAACCACAATCAGGATTTAACCTTCATCCATCTTTGCACATTGTGCCAGCAGATCTGGATTAATGCTCTTTCCTGTTGGGTGTGTATTGTTTGAGGATAAATTAATACAGTATTTGTGAACTTTGAACCTCCCAATTATTGAAAATTTCGTAAATAACCATTTCTCTTTATATTCATTCTGAAAGATACTTTTTTCAGTTTACATTTTAATCTGTTTTGTAAATATAATGTGGTGTAATGTTTATTGTTGCCAGTAAGATGTGATAAAAGATTCCAGCATTTAATTGTTTGCCATGATCATTATATTTTTTCAGCTGATTCAGTTCTGTATGCAGAGTTAATTAATGTGTCATGACCATTGCTACATAAAACATTTTTTTTTAATAGTTATAGACATTGTATTTTATTAATTGGATAATTTTGGGATATCTGGTTAATTTTTATCTGTACTAAGTGTTTTTATGTATTAGATTGCCTATGACATTTAGCTATCCTAGAAGAAAATTTTGCATTTGCAACTTTTGTGAAGTTCTGTTCATACAATTTTTTCCTTTCTGTACCAGTACAAGATACATGTATAATTGCATCTAATACATTCTTACAGTGCCAAACATCTTGAAACCAGAGTTGAACATTGGTTCCATGTGTATTGTCAGTCCTGTACTGGTACCTACTGTTTTGATCAGTTTGATTGTATCTACTGTAGATTTATTGGAGAATCAACCATTTTGTAAAATCATGTGTACATTAAATGCCAGGACCAAAGTAAGAAATGACAAAGTGCAATGTTATGTAACATGCTAAGTCAAAGATAATAATGACAGTAAAGCTGCCTATCTATCTATCTATCTATATATATATATATATATATATATATATATATATATATATATATGTGTGTATGTGTTATCATTACTTTTCCATTAGTATAGTATAATAAAGTATTAGTATGCATTAATAGGATGTTTGTATTTCTCCCTTTTATGAATTAAATAAAATCATCAGATTCGGAAATTTATCTGATATTTTTATAATTTACTGATGTCATTAAAATTAACATTTTTTGGTTGACTTGGACAGTATTTGTATCATGGACCTCAAAATAGACATGGTTTTTGCTTTTTAATTTTTCTTTTAGCTAAAACGGTATTTTGTAATAAATTGATATTCCAATTTGGGACATTTATCAGATGTTTTTTATCAGTGCTTATTGTACTAATTACCATTACACTGTTAATTCTTTTTCTTCTTGGTAATAATATTAATGTCTTGTACTGAATGGACATAAACTAAATATTATGTTTTAAAAAACTATATGTTTTAAATTTTTTATCCCATTTTACTTATTTATTGGTCATTTTTTTAATATATACACTAAAGTAGAACCTGTTCTGTTTATGAATTATGTTATGCATATATATTAAGGACATGACACCTTTTAAAAAAAAATATAAAAATTGTTTTCAATAGAAGCTATCTTCAAAAATGAAAAAAAAAAATTTAATGTTCATTAAGTGTCATGAGATTTTCAATAAAATAACCCCTGCAGGCATGGGGAGGTAGAAAACCTGAACATCAGATGAGGTGACTAATGGATGCAGGAGCCATGGAGCTTCAGTGGCTAGCATACTGGTCTTGTGACTAAATCGCTGTGGGTTTGAATCCAACAGCCAGATCAGCTTGGGTCGGCTACTGTGGTTTGTCCCTGGGCAAGGCACTCGACTCCAGTAAGCCTTGGCACTAAATAACCTACTTGTGTTGCTGTGCCATAAAGCACCAAAGTCATTAAAACAGCTATCTCTTTTTTTACACCAGTAAAAGGAAGTATAATTAAAATGATACTTTGACCTATTTATTGACAACAATCATAGATTTCAGTTCTGGTTTTCATCAGAAATTGTCTTTTTTGTGTGGGAGGTGGGAATGATATGAAATTGTTGTCATTTTGTTCACATGTAAAGGACTGTAAGGTTAGTAACTTAGTTTCTCACAATCCATGTAAAATCCACTAATTCGTGTAATATGTAAATGTATTTGTCAGCCAGTGAGCAAAATGTTATTTTGTATATTTTATTTATTTTCATGCCACGTGTTTATACCATGTGAATTTCCATTTAATAATCCTCGTAGCCAGCACTTTATCATCATCATGTATATAATTGCATTGCTAAATGTCCTGCAAACTTTGTGATAGCAGCGTGTAAGTGACAAAGACAAAATAATCTTAAATGTATAACCTAGTCATGTCTGAGATAAATAAAGTCAAATATGATGTGTCAAATTGTTTTTCTTGTTTTTGTCTCACCTGCCTTAGCATAGTAAGACTTCGATATCACTTTTCAATGTCAGCATAAAGATTCTAACTTAAAAAAGGTTTAACTTTGTTCTACTAAGGTATGGTGGAGTGGGGTGGGGGCTAAATACTTGCTCATGTATATGAATTTGTTCATTCTTTTAACTCTTCTTTCTATACTTACCTTTTTTAAAGCTATCTTCTATAAAATTTACTGAATTAAATGAACATTTAGCTCTGCTTGTCATATACCAGTAGAGCTTATGGGATGTTTGTTGTCTGTTGTCCATCATCCATCCATCCGTTAGCACAAGTTTGTTATCACTATTGCTGCTGCTCCAAAACTATTTTGAAGATTGTTTTTAAAGTTTTTAAACATCACTCATCCCATGGTCTAATTGGTCATAAATTAAAATTGTGCTGCTCAGACATCCAATATGGCCACCACAGTGGCTGTCTTGAGAATCTTGTTATAGGTACTTCTGAATGAATGGTCATATCAGTATGGGATTTCACTGAAAGATATGGTGTCTAGTTGGTCCTATATAAAAATGGTGCTTATCTGACATCCAATATTGCAACCACGGCTGTCATCTTAAAAAGTATTGTTATCACAACTCTAATTGAACAGAAAAGTCATACTGATGTGGAGCCAGAAGGCGTCTAATTATGTAAAGCTGGTTGTAAATGAAAATGGTGCCAATTGGACTTCCAATATGGCTACCACAGCAGCCATCTTGAAAATCTTTTAATTGCTACTTCTTCTAAGTATAAGGTCATATCTCGAAAATATTTCTATCCCTGTCCAAATGTGTCAACATGGGTTTATCACCATTGGGCTTTTTATTACACCTATTTGGTCCTAAATGAACATGGTATCAGTCGTATATCCAATATGGCTGCCATGACGACTCTCTTGACAATCTTTTTTGCCACAATATTATGTAATGGCAGATCAGTGTCTGTGTTATTTAAAGTTTGGTTCATAAATGAGTACATACAGTACCTCTCTATTTACCAGCAGTATTAGTTTGTAGAGACTGGCTAGAACACTTAATTGAAAAAACGATGATACTTTAAAAGTCACAGTAATCTGCATGTGTAATTTACAGCTGACGATGATGATTTTTCAATTTGACAGCTGAAACTTTTTCAGGCATGATATTTATCAAGTTGTCTACACTGTGAGAGATAAGATTCTGTGATCAGGAAACTTTTGTGCTGAATTGAAAATAATTCAAGCATTCATTTACAGAAATATTTCATACTTGTGATGACACTAATCTGGATAAATCTTTTACACCAGTGTCGTGGTATATCTCCATTCCATGCAATAGAATTTTCTGACGCCATCTGCACTGGTACAAATATCGTCAGCTATTTCCTACAGATTTACGGAGACGTCATGTTCGAGATTAATTTTCGGGATGCAAAGTATTGTTGAGGGTGGGGTCAAACCAGTAATTGTATCTAAGGTATATATTGATGGTCTATGTACGAGACCACTAGGTGTATTTAAAACTGGCTAATAGCGGAAAAGAAATATGTCCTCTGTATTTTCATATCTACCCACCTTTATCTTTTTCGTCCACCTTGTACTTATTTTCTGTCCAAATTTAGTACTAAAACTGTCAAATGTTCTATTATATAATTATATAATCCATCAGGGTGTATATGGGGACCCGGATTAAATATGGTCAAAGGAATCTGGCTGTTTGCGGGGAAATTTACATGAGTCAGCCATGTTGGAAGGTAATCTTTGCAACAGTATAGTTTAAAGCGACGATCTGCACTCAAACAGAAGTACCATATCATGTATGGTGAATCTGTTTGTTTATGACAGTGTAACATGTTAGATGTTTTGGGCAGGAAATATGAGTTTGTCTTCTAAATGTAATGCCATCGTCACGTGTTAAATATGGCAAAAAAACTTTACAGGGACAAACAGGAAATAAACATTAGGTCTCCATTTTGAAAGGTATGTTTTTTAACAGTGTAGCATGAGGCAACGGTCTACTCTTCAACCGAAATACCATATTAAAACATACATTACACAAGGAATCTGTAACATATTGGCTATATTTGGATGGAAATGTAACTAGTGTATGTCGACTGGGAAAATGGGAATTTATCTGCCCTCTAAATGAATGAAATGCCGTATTTTGTTTTCCTTGATAACAAAACGTCTTGTTCTCCCCTTGCCACCTAATGATCTCTCTTATAAAGTTTAAATCTCAGCCTTTTCTGTAATATCCCCCACCCTCTCCTACCCTTCTTTTGAAAAACAAAACTTCCATCCTCATAATCCTTACACATCAATACTCAGTTACCTTCTACCTGCCAACCGAGTCATTTATCTACTATCCACCGACCACTTATCTACTGTCAACACCCAGTGATTTAATATCCACCAACCAGTTATCTACTGTCAACACCCAGTGATTTAATATCCACCAACCAGTTATCTACTGTCAACACCCGGTGATTTAATATCAGCCAGCCACTTATCTACTGGCAATGCCCAGTGATTTAATATCCACCAACCAGTTATCTACTACCAACAACAAGTGATCAACTATCCAGCGCTCTCTTAATTTATTATCTAGCACACAGTTACTTATTTACACGTGTATCAGTCCAACCTCATAATCCCCTTATAATAAAGTAAAACTTCTATAACATCCGTACCTCTTTTTACAGTCACCATCACCCACTCGTCTACTTGCCACGCACCCTTAGATAGAAACGAAGCAATCTAAATGTAATTTAAATCCATTGTCAATAAAACTAACGTTATTTCCCTCACCACCCTTTATCACTTATTGAATAATTACTTTGATAAAATACTTATTTTTGCCATGTTTATCAAACTTCTGATTGTATTACGTTGTCCTCATAATGGTCAACTGTCTTAATCTTTCCATTATCATCTTGTATCCATTCTTCTGGGACCTTTTCGCTCATCCATTACAATAGACACATTATATTTGCTTATATTTGGTTAAGTTTTCTACATCTAGATGCCACTATTTGGTGTAAGCACTGTGCATTTTGAAGAAAAAAAAAAGACTTATCAAAAGGTAGTCATATACCAACGTATAATGATACCTCCTCTAGGAACGTCTTAACTTCTATAACAATACTTTCTGACATGAAAATTCCAGGTTTAACAAGGTTCTGTGACATTCTATATCAGCTTCTATTGCTTTCTGATTCAAACTGTTCTCTGGGTTCATGACATCCACACTAAGAAGATTTTTCCCCAATAAAATTATCAATGACAGCAACCTTGTCTGATGAACTTAAGCATGAATTCCTTTTGCATTTTGCATGCCTCCTCAGACAGATCATGAATAAAAGATTCCTGCTTTTGAAACTAGGCCAAACAGTTTCAAACAGCGGCCCGACACGATGAGAAGCACATCTGAATACGTGTTTCCACACTTTCACAGGTTCTTCCGTACCTTTTATCCTTCATCAGAAGGTGCTTAGCTTTGTATTCTCCGAGTATTCATGAAACTTCCCTCTGATTAATCATAACGTAAACCAACGAAACTGATTTACCTATTCTCACAAAATACAATTATGAACAACATGCAGTGCACATGATAATAAAGGTTTACCCATCATGGAAACCTAAGACTTTCAAATAGGTGTTAACAAAGGGCCACACTGTCTTATTAATGTTATGGCTAACACTTCTTATTAAATAAACTGAGGAGGCAACTGGTACTCCTCCTCTGTCGGTACGCCATTCAGTACCTGTCCTGCATCACTTACTGTCACAAGACCAAACATTAGCAGTTTTAAAGAACCGAGTCACAACGTATCCAGTCTCATTTGTCCAGAATCGAACCAAAACATCAGTATTTTCTGTAGCATTTGCTGTTTCATCAAACTGAAGGTGAGTAGATTTCCTTCCTGAAGTATAGCCAAAATCCATCAGAAATCAGTTAGGAAATTTTACTTTACTTTTATCATTGTAAATCTCCAAAACATTTCACCTGAATGCATTAACATTTACTGAATCTCACTTTTGCATATCTTTGTTCTCTCCTATAGCATGATTAATTTCCTTTTAAAGTTAAGAGTTTCCATAATGAATTGATTTGCTGTAAACAAAACAACCTGCATATTTTGAAGATGGGTCTTTCTTATACAATGATCGATGTCCATTACTATCTTGTGGCATTTTCAGTTACTTGTAAGCAAATCACGTTATTGTCCACCTCTTTAACTTTTATACAACTTGTGACCTTGATCTATGCATCTATACATACATAAAACGTACATACATAAATCTTCTGGACGTATTACATCCCCCCTGGTAATTAAATAAAATGAATCTGATTTGCTTTTTAAATGTAGAAAGCTCATAAACGTCAAGTTTGTATACATGTCACGTTTGCTAAGCCCTAGCTATAAAGTCAAGTATAAGCAAGTTATAATCTACTGTCTTGGAAATATCACCGCGGCCATGTGTTTAATGTCTAAAGGTTTCCGCGGGCTAGTGTCAATCTCTTACGCAAGGTTACATGACCGGCCGGAGACCCTGAATCTTGAATCGGCAAAGGCGATAGATCGCACTATTTAACAAAGGCTTCCATTTATCACACCTAGGTGTTAAAGATTAGTCCTAAGATCAGAGGGAAGCCCGCAGGGTGAACGGGGTATGTTCTCATCCGTCCCCACACTGACAGACAGCGAGAGGGACATTGTCCACTAAGTTAATTGGATCGGTCCACGGCGAAATCCAATCAAAAATTGAGATGGAGGGTGTGATAACAATGCAGGTCGAAATATAACTTTCAGAACTCTAAAAAAAAATTTAGTTTCGCCTAGGAAGATTGCTCAGCAGTAGGGTTACTCCGAAAGAGCCACTCGTAATTTGTCGGTAAAACTTATAGGTAGATTCTAAGGAAAGACAAAGCTTCGAAAAGGTCAGTTAAGTTACTTGCTCGATTTTTGCAGATTATTATGGCATCATAATTGTAATTATTTGTAGTATGTGTACTTAATTTCTAGCATCGTTTAGTATGCAGAATTACCTTTGTAGCGTTTCATTTACATGCGTATTTGAGAAATGGGCTTGAGCCTTACATAGAGAATTATGTAGATTGCTTGTGGTCAGAACTAATCTTGTAATTCACTATTAGGTTACTTCGCAGTAAACAAGTGTATTTATTAATGTTAGAATTTACACATGCTTGTATTGTGAATTTGGAAAATGGTTTGAGTTATGTAAGATTAGTTACTATGGACGTATGCATATATCAGAGCATGGATATCTGAATATTTGTGTACTTTGTATGAGTGTAAGGTAAAGGAATGCATCTGATTATTGTGATATTGTTTAGTATAACGGGATTAGGAATATGTACTGATGTGACGCAATTTACTGATGCATGTATAAGAAGTAATTGATACCGTGCTGTATTATGATGTTTGTTTTACCACACAAGAACGTATGGGTATCTCTGTGTGAATGAATGCGTGACCGAAGAAATTTAATAGGCGTTATCTGATGATAGGCTGGGTGTAGTGTGAGATGAGAGGGCTAAGCAAAAATATTGTACCGTCCTTGTGTTCTCACAGGAAGCGTTTTAGGGGACAGAGAACTTCCGGTTCAATTGAGTCCCGAGTCTCCAAAAGGGGAGACGAAATTGAGACGAGCCAAACAGTCGAAGTCCATAGAAGTCTTTCGGTGGAGAGAAGGTGGAGGAGGAGGAAAAGGAATCTGGAAGAGAAAGTGGAGGAGGAGGAGGAGAATAAATCTGGAGTAAGTCGGGGAGGAAGAGGAGAAGGAATTTGTAGAAATAGGAGAGAGAAGAATACCACAGATGAGTAGAATACAAGGACAAGTGGAAATCGATCTCACACTGCTAATCAAGTGATGCAATAGGCTATTAAAGGGTCGAGCGGAAGGAGTGCAATTGGGAAATTTGAAGCATTTGATTACTGAATTGTTATTAAAATGTTCTCATTGGATTTCAACCTTTTTGTATATTTAACCATTTAACCGTCGACATTGCTTTCCATCTATCTTTCACTAATTTAACTTCCAACCAAAATCGAGCCTGGATAGGACTTCTACAATAGTTTAAATGAAATATTGGGTGTACCACATCCCAACCATAACAAATCCCCACAAAACACATACAACAATATGATCGTTCTATACACGATATAGAAAGTAATTTTTTTTTTAGTAAATTATCTTTCTCCTGGAATACTTAACCGATCACATTAATTTTAGGAATATATGCCCTACTATCTCCCTAATCCAGCCATCCCAAAGACCAAAATTCGTCTTTTCTGTCTATAATATATAAACAAAGGGCAGTGATTCTTGCCTATTATCTTCCCTTGCCGCCTTCAGGTGACACAACTTAAACTGAGCAGAACATTGTGTAATGGGATGCTTGCCTTGCGGGGAGGATGGGGAGGGTACTAAAGTAATGTGATAAAGCAAGTATTCTAGGAGAAACATAATTTACTAAAAAGAAATTCCTTTCTCCCTCGAATACATTCCCCGGTCACATTAATGTCAGGAGGATAGGTAATAGGTGGAGGGAATTTTGAGCACCTGATGTTGCCCCAAGGTAACCTATGAGGGGAGGACATTTGATTCCATTTGAAGGTTAACCCAATCTCCTAATTGCGAGCAACACAACCGGTGGCAACGTGGTTGATGTCTCGAAATAAGAAAAAATGAGATCTTCTTTACCGCATAAAATTTTGGGGCAAATACAGCGAAAGTTGCGTAGGGTCCTTGTCCGGATGCTGTGCTGACGTCAGACGGATCTGGTAGCCACTTGTGCGACTGAGACTACCAGATCCATAATTTTCTGCAGCCAAGTCTCATAGATAAACATTGTTGAAGTCTGATTGTGCACGCCAACCGATGGTCTCGACAATATCTTTGATACAGATATGATGGTCAAGACAAAGCTCGCAGAGACTACTCTTATCTCATGAGCAGAGCTCTTCGTAAGTCAGCTCTGTTCCGCTGATATTTGAGAGTACACCGTGCGTATTACCCACTTCTATCACGATCAGAGGGCTACAAAGTTTTATGTTCTCTTTTCAAGGTTTGAATGTGAGAAAGAGGTGTCTTTGAGCTCCACAATCTGTCTCAGTCCACTTGATATCTAGTCTAAGCACGTACCGGATCCTGTTTGAAAGCCTCTTGGGTCGTGTTAATACATGAGACAGGTCATATGATGAATTTTAATTGCCCACTTACTGCAACCAATTTGACCGAAATCAGTTTGCGTCATAAGGACCACCAAGCAATCTGATGGAAACTGAAAGTAGGCTGGGTCAACAGAGACTGCTCTGCATGCCAAAGCAACACTATCAGGAAATAGGTTTTGTATGAAAGGAGCTTCAGCGAGGTCCTGGCTAAAGACTCAGATTTTTTGAATTTAGCTAAGCTTTATTTCCTATACGGTTGATATGACTGCATCCAAAACTGATGAGCTAATTGTCTTCATACATAGGATTGTGATCGTAGCTGGCTTTGAAGTTCTTTCTTGTCTCCGCTCATCACGATGTGTAAGGCGATGGTTGCTGCGGAGATAGAGGGGCAGTGCGTGGGCTGCCTACATCCACCAAGTCCTCTATCTTGCCACTAAGCAGCAGAGGCGACTCAAAGGAAGGTTCACAGGGTCAGGGCGGGATGTGCATTGCCAACTATGTCCACAAAACTGCAAAATCGGCAGAGAAGCCATGTCCAACAACAACGACGTAGCCACTATAAAGTGAAGAGCAAGCAAAGTCGGATTGACCGCAGCATAGTTCTTTTCTAATGTCTGAGATCTGTGATGAAAGCGTCAGAATAGGTCTATACAAGCGAGATTGCAAAGAATGCTTTAAGTTAACTCAGAAAAATAGAAAGGGTATGGAATTTCCTAGGTCACTGGTCTTGGCAAACAGACTCTCGACAAATTCCTAAATTTGTCCCGACTGCGAGAAAGTTTGAAGGAAGGGATGACGTCAAAAAAACAACTGAGGCATTGACAGCTGTATGATGATGTAAAAGGGGTAGTGGACATTCGAGTTCAGCAACAACCCATAAAATGTTATTACCACCTTCAAGATGTATTCAATCCACTCTGTGGTGGGATCTAAGCATGAACTATCATCCGGTTTATCGCCACATTCAGTGCGCAGATCGTTCTGGATGGGAATAAGATCAATATTCGTATAATACATTCCCTGAGGCATACACGAAGCGTGGTCATCATTGCTAATAGTGTCACAGCCAAGACAGTAAGCCGCGAGTAAATGGCTAGTCGTATCCACAGGATGTAGTTGTCGAATCGGTACGGATGGCTTGCCGAAAACAAAAACAGCTAGTTTTGGGTGTTGGGCGTACGGAAGGAAGTATAGATGGCTGTACTAAAGGAGTAATGGTGATGTTAGGAGGACGGACAGATCTATCAATGAGGTCTCCGATAATGTTAACGTTCCATAGCTGAATTTGACAAAGCACAGGAAGATAGGTAACGGAAGCCATACGGTCACTGAATGGTATGGCTTGAAGGTTGGACAGTATGGTCAGCAACAAATACGGCATCAAAACTGAGTTAGGGCCAGACAGTATGACCCATGAGCCGTACGACTAGATGGTACGATCGGCAGTCGAGACATCAAAACCGATGTGCGGCTAGACAGCATGGCTGATTCAAGTCGATTATAAACCACTTGCGTCCGGACTTACATGTCAAAAGGCCATGCGGGGGAACTTAGGCCACCTGGTCTGCATAGAAATGGGTGGAAACTCTACTAAAGTATCAAAGTTTCCAGATGCAAAGACGTTCACCAAACACTCATGCCAAAATATTCTTTACTATCAGCCCTTTGATTTCGTATGTCAAAAAAATTCAGTACTCTCGGTCATTTGATTTGCCACGTTATTCCCTGTTTCTTGCATTTTTCCTTAGAACTATCGACATTGTACATTCCGTTCAAATGGTGTACATGCTGCATGTAGCCGACGATGTACACTATGTACATGCAAGAGTCGCGATATTCTCACTTGCATTTTTGTATTTAGCATACTTGTTCATCATAGCTGATTCTGAAACGGCAAAGAATGAAAGAGGAAAAAAAAAAATAAATAAAAAAAAATAAATAAAAAAATTCATAGTTAATTGCGTTAAAAACTTCCGAGACACCCGCTATACCAGGGGTAATGAATAAATATTATGCGCGAACAAGAACATCAACATGTTCTTATACAATCTAGCCGTACATTGCCTTGTGGTCAGGAAACGCAGAAACAAAGTTTTAATTGGTGAACAAAATTCACATAATTATGGTCAAAATTCAAAAAATAATTTATACGACCTGTAGAATGATTCTTAATACATCTGAAAATTGTTGTTGTTGTTGTTGTTGTTGTTGTAGGGTTTAATGCCCTTTTTCAGCACAAGATAGGCTATACGTGGCGGCCAGTATAAATGGTGGAGAAAGAACCCGGGAAACCCCCGGAAAGAACCACCGACCCACGAGAAGCTACTGACAAGATTTCTCATGTACCCACATTGGCCGAGCATCTGAAAATAACAAATGCAACAAATTCCTCAACTGATTGAATCAAAAAAAGGACAAATATCCAGTTTGGGTTGGGTGGGGGTGAAATGAACAATGTTGTCAGTTCCCAAGCAAAAGCTTAATCTAGCGACACCTGTAGGCCGCAAGGGGAGGTAATGGGTAAGAGTCCCTACCATTTGTCGATATACTATCGACAGAAAAGATGAATTTTCGTCTTCTGGAGGGCTGAATTTGTGAGATAGTAGGGATTATATTCCCAACGTTAATGTGACAGGGGAACGTATTTGAAAGAAAACAGTTGTAAAGTGATGAAAATTAGCACTGCATATCTTGCATGCATGATAAGGGCTGATTTTATTGCATTACAATTAAATGCTGATGTTGAACTTTTTTCATGCTCATTACTGTCAATATTCGATCAGATTCCTTGTTTGGGAAATCAGGCAGGATTTAAAGGCAGGAGTCAATGGAATTGGGGAGCAACTCTTTCCTTTTGCTAAAATCTACAGAGAGGAAACATACTAAGAAACAAAATAGAAACAAAATAGAAGCCTCTCATTATGTGGTTAGCAAAACAACAATTTTTATGTATCAACATAACATTTTTAAAAAGCTGGGATAGTAGGGCCGTTTTTGAGAAGGAAAAAAAAAAAAAAAGGAATAAATAGAGGGTCAAACAAAACAAAGGCAACAAGGAACTATATAAAAAAACTAGGATTGCTGGAAAGAATGCCCCCCCCCCCCGGAATTTTAGGATTGTAAGTGAAGTAGAGTCAAATATATTGGAAGTATTACAACCAGAACTATGAAAATTCAAGTCCTTCAATCTTAAAAAATAGGTCACAATGACTTACTTGTGGCATAGTAGCATTACTCTTCCTAAGAAGCATCCACATACCAATATTAATGTGGCAATAAAACAGAGGAAGAAAAATATTACTTAAGTGCAATGGCGCTTGTACTTTTTACCTCTTTGATACGTCACACGCAGTGACATCAGTTTCTAAAAATAGATTTTCGGACAAGGCGAACCAGCGTAATGGCAACCAGTGATACTTTCCGTATTATTGTTCTTACTGAAAACAATGTACCAGGCTCTAAATTTGTTCATCCAAATATAGATGAGCATTCCAATATTCAGTTACAGCGATGGTTAGAATGTCGAGGCCTGCCCAAAAACGAAAAAAGAAGCATACTGCTTAAAAGGCGAGTCAAAACAAATACTATGCATGTCGGGACCTAGTGTATTTATGGTTTCTGGACTACGATCGTTTCTTCAATCGTGCATTTTGTATCTTGTATTTTCAATACTCTACTGTATGGGAAGTGTTGTAAATAACAGAAATGTCGATTTTTTTTTCCCTATCTGCAGTATATTTTATGTATACATTAATCATACAAACCAGAAGTCACTGTGACGTGTTTGATTTATAACTGTACATTCTTGTATGGTTTTGTACCACATAACACCCACCATTACGTTGATATTCAAATTTACAAGTGCAATTTATTATTGTTATTGTTATTATTGTTGTTATTGTTCCAGTGCTTATATTATCCTTTCATTATTGATATTATTATTATTATTATTATTATTATTATTATCGCAAATAATCCCGCTAATTTTGTCATAGTTGAATAGATATATAAGTAATAAAAGTTACTGTTATCTGATGTTTTTATTTTGCTATTATTATTCTTCTACTCATTATTATTATTATTATCATCGCAAATAATCCCGGTAATTTTGCCATAATTGCATGCATATGTAAGTAATAAAAGTTACTGTTATATGTGTTAATTATTATTTTTGCTGTTGTTATTCTTCTAATTATTATTATTATTACAGATGACTGCGATGAATGTTCCCTGGTGTGATTTTGTGGTTTAGTCAGATGTAGACTGTGTAATTCTTAGGATCAGATTTGATGAATCTTTTTGGAACAGTATTATGCACAAGTTGATAGAGTTTCATCACCAATACATATGCCCTGAATATTTTGAGATGAAAATTCCAAGGGAACTGCCCCCAATTAAATCGTCTGAATGAAGTGTTGTTATATGTGATTGATGTTTTAAACATGTAAAGAAAGAGTAATGTACATGTAGTATAGTTACTATTTCCATTTTGCTTTGTGCATCAATTTAAACTCTGCGTAGTGAATGTTATTTTAATGCATATAGGCATAAAAGAGTTAAGTTAAATATGGCTCGTGTATTATTCTACAAATTTGGCAGATATATTCAAGATATTTGATCAAGAAATATATCAATGTTGGTTGTTTTGGTAATATGCATTAGTGATTTCATTACCCCTT
>JAECUM010093067.1:0-97292 GCA_016617855.1 Megalonaias nervosa
TTAAAAAAAAAAAAAAAACAAAAAAAAAAAACAAACTTTCAGTCTATGCCTCTTACATGTAGTATGTATAAACGGTAATCTGCAATGATTGGAACTGATATAAAACTATCTCTTGGGCAGTTTAAATAGCAGCGATTAAAAGAAAAGAGGTCAGGTATAAAATCAAAGTTTCACATTAACTGGCTGACAACAGAAATTTGGGGGAGGCGACTATTGACCCCACCCCCTTGCCCCAATGTGCGAGCGCCCATGGGACGCGCCATTTCTCCCTGTGATACGCCTTATTATCCCCCAGGACAAGCCCCTGTCTTCATATTCTGGTCAGCTGTGGTTAAACTGCAAAACAGCTGAAGTTTTGACTTAAGTACACAAGCCAGTGTGACAAATTAACAGTTAATCCTTATCCTTGCATTTATCTTGTGAAAAAGACTGCCTTTCAGACATACTTCAAAGAAACCATGTTCGATAGTGTGTTTGTGTATGTAAGCACCAGCAACTGATTGGCAAATAAACGATGCCCTATTTTGTTGTTGCTTACGATGCCTAGGACTTCATTTTAACAGTTCAAACCTGCAGTCACAAGTTACCGTACATGTGGCAACTGTTTTCCCACGTTTTGTGCCACCTTATTTCCTTTAGTTTAATTCTTAAGGCATGTAACACTGTTTACTGTATAAAATATTGATTCTGAATTAGTTCTTTGGGGGCACATATACTGCATGGTATATTTTGTTTTATTCCTTTTCTAATAATTTAATCATGGTAATTAAACTTTACATATACAGTAGAGGAATGTGAGGTGTTAACTGGTCAAGTTTCTTTGACGGAAATGGAGATGCGATTTTGTTTGTAGAGAAAATTACACAGCATTCAGAGTGATCATTCGTGGGATTTAAGCAAATTGGCGACAGTTTTATTATTTTAAATTTTTTTTTACTATAGCACTGTTGTAGTGGTTTTAAAAAATACGAAATTTACGTGAATAATATTTAATCTTAACATTCTATTTACGGAAGAAAAAACTAACGTGTGATATTAATTATTTTGTCCACTGCCGGATTTAGACATAGCGAGGCCCCCAGCCATGGGAAGCTTTAGAGGACCTATTTGGTATAAAATAAATTTGAGAGGCCCCTTCTGATTGAGTTCAGACTGCGAGGCCCTAAGCTGTAGCTTATGCCTAAATCCGGCACTGATTTCGTCACTACAGTATTCACACGTGATAAAATAGAATATGGCATCTGTTGATTGCATACGTTATATCTATTTATGTACGGTTTGGTTTCTTTTTCTGAGGAATGAAAATTGACAGACATAATGTAGTAATCGGGAGTTCTCTGCGAAAAATCAGGAGATATTACGAGATCGGGAGGTACGTGTGGAAATACCACAAAAATCGGGAGGTTTTCGCCCGGCTTGAGAGTTGTCAGGTATGAACTGTCCGGGGTTGTGGTATTTCAGTCAGGGCTTGTGAGTTTATTTAAGTCATCAGCCCGGGACCTGTGCCAAAAAAATTTTCTTTGAGCACTGACCAGTACAGTACATAAACTATTAGACCAGACATATATATATTACCAGATTTGTCAATACGCTAACTGTAGCCTGCATGTAAAAATACTGTGTAATTGAATCGTAAGAAGGAAGCTTTTGAATGTTTAAATTAATTACTTATGGTTTCTGCTGTGCAGATTTATTTGGGAGGAGGGGATTGGGGTTGTGAAAAACTAATACTTAACTTACGACCGATGAAAACCGTTCTCAATGCCGTTTACACCTCCCTGGTAATGGATATTGTTTCACATACAAGTCGGTCCCCGTTCTAGTCTCTTCGCCCAGAATTCAGTCTTATCTCTCAGTGCTTTAGTGTTGGATGTATGTTTTCAAGATATTGGTCTTTAGATGGTGTGTGTTTGTGCGTGTTGGGGGTAGGTAATGAATATGCCATTTACATATAATAGGATTGAACCTCATCCTTTTTAAATGAATTTATTGCATTGTGGTAGAGTTTTAATTTTTACGTTGGGCACCATCACTTAATCTTTATCACATTTTTTCACAGCACACAATGTATACGTATTTATTTTAAAATTACATTGCTTTTTTAAATTCCAAAATATGAAATATGAGCACCTTCTTACTGTTGTACTTTTCTGCTTTCAGGTCTTAAACACATTGTTAACACACAATTCAACAGATATAGTTATGAGCATATCTCGGAAGCAGATTCAACTTTTGAATGTGCAACCCAAATCTGGTCTCCTCATGTCCGTCTCGCTCACCATGTTTATGTTTGTATTCGAGGACTGGCTAGTATCGCGTCACGGGACCACGTGATCTGTCGTCTCATCAAAACTCGGAAAAACTCGGCAATTTACGGAATCGTGGTATCTTACGCGCAATTTAATCACTACCCGCCTACCATATTTAATTTATAAACATTACAGTCGAATTCAGATTTGTAGAGAATTATATACATAAAAGAAAAAGTTTCATTTCTGGTCTCCTTTAAGTGACTTTTTAAGAACGTTTCAAATATTTGTTCGTTACATCCTCAATAACGTTAACCTTGTTTCACTGACGCATGAAAATTGTCTGGATTTATCTCGGAAGGAGTAACTCAGCCATAGAAAATAAGCGATTATGACCTCCTTTAAATGTTCGAATGAGTTTTACGGTCGTTCGATTGTTACATCCTCATAAACTTGGACTCCATTTTGCCTAAATCATGAAAATTGTCATGTGGATGCATGTGAACAAGGCAGTTTATACCATGCCAAAATAGTTTTACTGTAACCTTATTTTAGCAGTTGAGTGACTTTTGTATTTTTAGTAATTCGTTCATTATGCCCTCAATGTCCAGGATCCTATTTCACCACACTCATGAACATTATTAGCACGTGGGTGCATCTCAACAGAATTAACTCAGCCATGCAAAAACTAGGTCAATGTGATATATTTTTATGTTTAAGCGACTTAGGTATTTTCAGTCATTCTTCATTACGCTTTCAATATCTTACAGCCTATTTCACCAACACTTGTCAAAATCACTATGTCAATACATCTGAACAAACGTAATTAAATCATACTAAAGCTAGGTCACTGTGACCTAAATTTCAAAGTTGAGTGATATTTGTATTTTTAGCAGTTCTTCTTTGTACATAAAGATATTGGACCCTATGCCATCGTCAACCAAGAAAAGCATGTATGTAGGTGCAAATCAATGAGAGTAACTCTGTCTTGTAAAAGTGGATCAGTTTAACCTAATTTGCACACTTTTAGTAACGTGTTTTCAGTTAATAATTGGTTACACCCTCAATATCATGAAGCCCATTTCACACCAATTATGGAAATTAATATATGGATGCACATGAAAAGCGAAAGTCAGCCTTATAAAAATTAGGTCACTGTGACCTAATTTCATGCTCGAATGACTTTTGTATTCTTAGTTGGCCATTCCTGTCCAACTCATATGTGTTGGGCACTATTTCCCCAACACTCATGATCATTAATATGTGTATCTCAGTGAGAGTAGCTCAGTAATTAAGTCACTTTGACATACTTTTCACACTTAAGTGATGTGTTTGCTTAATTATTTATTCATTAGACTCGTAATATCTTGGACTACATCACATTAAATACACTGATAAAAAGTTATGTGATTAAATCCCAAGAAGAGCAACTCAACTTTACCTAATTTAGTAAGTGACCTAATTTTCATCCATGAGTGATGTGTAATCATAGCCATTTGTGCATTACATTCTCATTGTCTTGAACCGTATTGCATTTAGGTTTATCCAACTTTGTTTCAACCCTACAATGATGAAACTTGTGCTCGCCTCCCCCCCCCCCCTCTTAATCTGGCCTGCAGAGTTTGGTGGTTCTTTCAGAGGGTCTTCTTGGGCTCTGCCTCCATCAAATATCATGACAATATTTATGGCCTACCATGTTGCTAAAAATTCTATTAAACCCCAAAAATGTCGTATCACGTCATCCTTGGCATCAGTCCTTCATACTACTTTTTTTATTCAGCTACTCCTATGCTCCTGTTGACAAGGAGATTTGTGTTTATGTTTAAACACAAAGTTGTTACAGTCGGATAAGGAGATTTGTGTTTATGTTTAAACACAAAGTTGTTACAGTCAGATAAGGAGATTTGTGTTTATGTTTAAACACAAAGTTGTTACAGTCAGATAAGGAGATTTGTGTTTATGTTTAAACACAAAGTTGTTACAGTCAGATAAGGAGATTTGTGTTTATGTTTAAACACAAAGTTGTTACAGTCGGATAAGGAGATTTGTGTTTATGTTTAAACACAAAGTTGTTACAGTCGGATAAGGAGATTTGTGATTATGTGTAAACACGATGTTGTTACAATCGGATAAGGAGATTTGTGTTTATGTGCAAGCACAGTGTTATTACACTCAGATAAGGAGATTTGTGTTTATGTGTAAACACAATGTTGTTATAGTCGGATAAGGAGATTTTTGTTTATGTGTAATTAAAATGTTATTATAACCAGATAAAGAGATTTGTATTTATGTGTAAACACAATATTGTTACAGTTGGATAAGAGGATTACAGTACCATGATTTTCTTTGGTCAGGTTTTTAGAAGGTCTTGTTTCATTTTGGAAATTCAGCACAATTTCTGTGATAGTGTGTGTGTGTGTGTGTATGTGTGTGTGTGTGTGTGTGTGTAATGCATCATTGTAACATCACTATCTTATAGAATACATCAGCCCTCTTTTGTATAATTTTGCATTGGTAAAACATGTATGCAATTTGTTTTTTTGCTGTTTGATTTAGATTGTTACTACCAATTTAATGAGTGTATGATAAACATGCTTGTAAGCTTGTGCTAATTAATTGATTATAGTTAATGGTTATATAATGTGTTAAAACACTTGACTTAAAATAAAATTGACTTGACTTGAAGACTTAATAATGTATCATCGATATCTACAGCAGAACCAGATAAACAGTCGTGTAGAGTTAACCGATTTCCAGCAACAGTGAGCGTTGTCAACAAGTTATGTTTTTAGACTCTATTAGTCCTTGTTTGAGACCATTGCTAATTTGTAGAACAGACACGTCCGTCATAAACCTTGCATTGATTTTAAATCATATTCTAAGCCAAAGTACTACAGTTGTCAATTTTGAAATAAGATCTAGAAGTTGACGATCAATTTTTATAACGGAATGGCCTGATCTACTCTCTCAACAAATTTATGAAGTTATATTTTATGACTGACTTGGTTTTGCTTACTCAGTTAAGATAAATAGTTCGGTTATAAAAGAAAAAAAACCCACTATATCTACAATAAAATTTTGGATCTGTGTTTACTTCCTATCTGTGTATGTGGTTTGTAACTATTGATTAGTCAATTGGAGTATACATTACATTTTATACAGTAATGATAACCTTTTGGACCTGAGACATGAGTAATTCCAGAACACACAAACGTGAACTGTGAGGAGAAACCTAGCATTGCAGTAAAAAGTCAAACAAATTTTATGAGTGAATGCAGCGATTTACATGAATTGTTTCGATTTGAGAAAGGGGTGCTCTTTCTTTGTTTATTTGATAAAATGCAACAATTTTCATGAATGTGACAGAAGGAATCATTAGATACAATGTTCAAAACTGTCATTGGTTTGATCCTTTGCATTTGCAAGAGTAAATTTATTTTCTCCTGTTTCTTCAAGATAAGTTTTATAAAGAAACAACTTTAGTTTTGAATACTCATCTTAGTACAACCAATACTCATCTTGATACAACCAATACTCATCTTAGTACAACCAATACTCATCTTAGTATAACCAATACTCATCTTAATACAACCAATACTCATCTTAGTACAACCAATACGTAATGAAACAGGTTTCAGTAGGAATGTTTATTTGCAAAAGATTTGTGCTCACGTAATAATGAAAAGCTCTATCAATTTGTGTGTTATATCTATGAGTGTTTCCCTTTACACCCATTTGTGCATCAGAGACCATAAAAAATTTAATTTGTCTGCCAATTCTCATACCAAAGTTTGTTTTTCACTCAATCTGACAACAGTCCTGATAAAAAGGACTCCTGGGAGAAAGACTGATTCCATATGTATGTCCATAAATGACTAACAAAACTACATTTGTTGTCATTTGCATTCCTGCAGTTACTGACTATTGTCTATTATTGATTTAGTAAAATGCATTTGTAAATAACTCAGACATATTTTTATTCTTCTCGAAATAAATTCTGAATTTGTAACAAATGATCTTTGACTTAAAAGCACCTGACATCTGCTTAAGGTCTGATAAATCATAATTTTCATTATCATATGATGAATTTTAAACACTTTTGATCCTTGAAATATATAAAGATATTAATTAATATTGACTTTTATGAGAAAAAATTAATATTGACTTGTATGAATAAATTATTATTGACTTGTATGAAAAAATTAATATTGACTTGTATGAGTAAATTAATATTGACTTGTATGAATAAATTAATGTTGACTTTATGAGTAGATTCTTGGTTCTGAATAGCCTTTCTCTTGTTTGTTCACTTGTAGCAATCCCGTGGTTACTTTGTCCAGGACTTTCCTGCACTGGAATAGCAGGCTTGGCCATGTTAGCAACCAATCTACAGGTGAGTTACTGGTACATTAATCAGGTGATTTAACTTTGCTAATTAGGAATGATATATGCCAGGCACATTTGTTGGAAGAGCATGTGTTTAAGTAATTTTCTCTTGCAATTTGGCTGCTGACTCAGAAAAACTCGGTGTATTGATGCCTCTTGGTGGGTGCAACACCATTCCACCAAAATTAAGTCCAAGTTTCATTGATTTTGGTTAAGTACTTCTGATCACACTTGTTTTATGTGCACTTGTTGTTAGCAAATATTTGCAGATTTCTGTGTGGAATGTGTCTCTGTGTATATGAAAGTCATTCCTCTTGTTCAAATGTGTCTTTGTGAGTATAATTTGCTCCTTTTTTAAAAGAGGTGGTGGTGGGATATTTGGGTGTGGATGTGTCTCTTTGATTATAATCCACTCCTTTTGTTAAAGAGGGGGTGGTGGGACATTTGAGTGTGGATTTGTCTTTGTGAGTATAACTCACTCATTTTGATCAAGAGGAAGTGGTGGGACATTTGGGTGTGGATGTGTCTCTGTGAGTGTAACTTGTTCCCTTTGTTAAAGATGGAGCAGTAGGACATTTGGGTGTGGATGTGGATGTGAGTATAACATGTTCCTTTGGTGGAACACATGTGATCTATGAACACTGTTCAAGCTTTCTTTCTTATTTTTTTGCAGGTTGCAAATTTATACCCAAAGTTACGTTCAACAATTGTAGCCATCTTTACTGGGCTGTTTGATTTTTCATCCATTATTCAACAAATTGTGAAAGTAAGTATGGATAATTAATCAGGTAAATTACACATGTAGATCTTCTGCCAAATGTAATTTTTAAAAAAATAATTCAGTTTCATAAAGTTTACAGACTTAGTGTGGAATCAGCAGTTATGCTGATTTTCCTGTCATTAGCAAATTTTCTTGTAACCATGTTTTTGAGAATGACAATGTTATGTCCAATAGCCAGTCTAAGCTTAGTGTTGTTAAAAGGTGCCTGAAACTCAATCAAGAATATATGACAATCAATTGCTAAATCTTGTTCCATACAAGTGCAGAAATATCTAACCTTTTCATACAATTACTATTATATAATATCAGTAACACTTTTTTTTACACAAAATACTTAAACACGATGGTGTCAGATCATGTAAAATTCTTAGTGAACTCAGAGATCAGAATTGGGGTTGGGTGGATATGGTAGAAATGGTGTCAGTCCAAAATAAATTAGCTTAATGAATTAGCTTATGTTTAATGAGCAGATTTTTTAAAATGTTTTTCAGTAAGATGGAGCTTATTATGTAATACCCCTGGTTTATCTGTCTGTCTGTTCAAGTTTAGGTTCACTGCAGTGACACAAGTTCAGCTTGAACAGATACATTTGCAGGTGTTTGGTAAATTTATTTGTATAATTTCCACTTCATATACTGTATCCTCACCAAACTTTGCAAAGGTTTTAAGATCAATGTCACTGTGACCAACCATAGCAAAATGGTTTCTGCACACCAGCCAGCTGCATTCTGCTTGATATTCAGTCATTCAAACTTTTACAAGTGGCACATTAGATGCTTATGAAACTTATTCATTTGGAGGTTCAGTGGTCAAGGTTTACTTGACCTGAAAAGATAAAATGCTTTTCCCACAATAACGGCTCCATAAACCAATCCTCCACCAAAACTGCTAGTTATTCTTCACTTGATTATAGTACAAAGTTTATTGATAATTTTTACAGCCAAATGTCAAAGGACAGGTCACTATGGTTTAACAAATGGAAATGAGTTCTTGCCTAAAACCATTACCAAATTTCACAGGTTGACCTTAATCAGACTTTTTTTTTCCCTCAGAAGGCTCTTTAACAAAGTATTTGCTTTTTCTAACAGGTGGTTCATGAGAGAGGGATAGAAAGAAAATATTCTTATATTATCATATCAGCACTTTTTTTCTGCATCGTTGGATTCAGCACCCTTTGCTTCCACCCACGTGGTCACATTACTGAGCCAGCTGCAAAGAGTAGGAAGAAGAAATCGAAGCCAGATGAGACTAAAACACAAGCAAACCCCAGCGATGTTCCTCTTATGGAAAAAGATTGCAATGGTATCAGTAAAGTCAAAATTATGATTTTTTTTTCTTCAGAATATTAACTGTTTCATCTAGGAGGCAAATTTTTTTAACTAAGTTAAAATCGAACACTGAGAATTTGGCTATATGCTGTAGAATTTAATATTTTTAAATACCATACAGTTAAGAATTATTTTATAAGTATATTTTTGTTTCTGTATGATGCCAATTTGTCTTTATGTCTTGTATAAAAGTGAGGAAAGTGAGGGCATTACTGTTTGTTATAATGACTTTTTAAGTATAATAATTGCATTTATCATGCATGGTTATTACCAACAGTATGATTATATATGACATACACAGGGAAAATGCCCAGATATTAAAAGTAATTGATTGTCTTTGCAATCTTGAGACAAGAAATTCTAACATAATATAGTGCCTAAAATTGAACCAAACATAATAATATTCATGCTGGAAAAGATTTTCTAACCTAAATATTTCACGGAAAATTCCCATTTTTATCTTGTACTTATGTTTCTGTCAAATATCCACCATCTGCAGCAATTTTTCTTTCAGGAGTGCAGCTGAATACTTTGTAGTTTGTTCATTCAGAAATCAGTGGGGATTTTTTTCTTTACTTTTATCTCCTTTTCAGATGCACGCAGTGAAGAGGATGCCTATTATAATTCTAGCAATTATGAATCTCAGAAATCACATTTGTCCCTGCGTGCCACACTTTTGTCAGCACAGTGTTTGTTTCACTTATTCTGGCTGTGTATACATGCCCTGAGATTTGTAACATTTATAGGTTTACTTAATGTTTGGCTGAAGAAAACACTTAATGATGAAGATGAAAGAGGTAAGATATCTTTCTGTCTATCTGTCTCTCTGTCCACCTGTCTTTTTCTGTCCATTCTCATGCTGTTACGCTTCCATTTCTCACTTCCTTCTTCTCGTGCATTTGACTTGGATGAAACCTCACCCCAGTAATGTGAAGTACCATATATACTCACTTATAAGTCAAGTCCAAATGCAAACTGCCAAGACCCAGATATGTCATTGCATAATGCAGTGCCAGATCTGGGTCTGGGCAGTTTGTTAGGAGTAATCAGTAGACTAAACAACATAGATCCTGGTCTGCTAGTGCATTATGCAACAGCAGATCAGGATCAAAGGTTTACGCAGTTTGACTTGGTTTATAAGCGAGTTTTATGGTATGTGCCTGAAGAAGCACACTGGATTTTTATTATAATTTTGGAATTGTAAATATCAGTAAGCATATTAAGTGTACCTTCATTTGGATAATCTATGAAGGAGATAGATACATTGATGCCACTCACACCAGTTTATTACAGTATAGTGTTATGTCTTACACAATGATTCAGACTTTTCTAGAAATTTCACATAGTAATAGATATAGCAGTTTCGATGTTTAGACAGAGATGTTTGTCCTGCCCCTTAATATTTATATTATGTTTTTGGTTTTAATGGTAAAAAAAGATTATGTATGAGAGACTAAATAAAATGCTGTAATGTACTGTCTCAACACAAGATTCTTTAGAGGAAATCACATCATTCAAACATATAGTACCTTACATGCTTTAGTTAATGCACCTACCACTTTGTGGTAAAGCTCTCACAGAAATGTTCATTAATAAGGACATGTGTCGCAATCCATACAAGCATCATGACTGCTAGAGGACACAGTCACTCAATCCCACTCAGCATGTGTCTCAGTCCATGTAATCCACATGACAGAGAAGCAGTCACTCAAACCCACACTGAATATACAAGCTCGCCACATGATAGGTGGACAGTGTAGATATTACAATACTTCTTATACAGTAAATTGCAACATGTAATTAGATCCTATGATAACCTTATGATATTTTTCAGTGAGTAGTTTCCTGGGACTGTTCTCCTACATCACCATGGGGGCCATTGGCACAGCACTTAGCACAGGTTTCTTATATGATTGGCAGAGGAGAAAATTTATCAGTAAGTATGATTATAGAGCATTAAAAATAATACTATACTCCCAAGCATGCTATGCTGATGCCCAACTGAGAGTAGCAGTAACCTAAGCTGATAAATCGGTCTCAAAAATGAGAATTATCTTTTTATGGTTAATACATGAAACTTTTGTTATATAGACATATTTGTTGGTTTAGCACTAATGTAGGTCTGCCATCATGCTACATGCCAGCCTGTCAAAGCTTAAGTTATTTACTTAAAATTATAAGTTAAGCATAAAGTGTTTACCCTAATCTGAAGAAGCATTATGGTATGGCAGATTGGTTTCAGTGTTTTGCACAGTTTAGTATAAGTCAATCATCAGAATATAGGGATGTGCATATTTCATATTAGCCAAATTACTATGAATTTCTTTTATTTTTGTGGCATTAGTTGTCATGGTTTTGTGGGCATTAGTTGTCATGGTTTTGTGGCATTAATTGTCATGGTTTTGTGGGCATTAGTTGTCATGGTTTTGTGGGCAATAGTTGTCATGGTTTTGTGGGCATTAGTTATCATGGTTTTGTGGGCATTAGTTGTCATGGTTTTGTGGGCATTAGGTGTTATGGTTTTGTGGGCATTAATTATCATGGTTTTGTGAAGATTTATGTCATTTATGATATCAGTAATTCATATCTATTGCTATTGCAAAACTGGTACTTTTCTGGGTGGAAAACATCCCCACTGTATGACAAGAATATAACCCCCCATTAAGGTGAACCAGAAGATTCCAGAACACTGATTACTCATAATACACCCCACTGATACACAGATTATGATAAGATACATTATCAATATACATATCAACTTGATCATTTTATATGCCATTCTCATCCTTGACATGATAACAAAACTACTTTCAAACAGACTACCTGTTAGTTGCCACTGAATTTAATTCAACCTTTTAGACCCGTTGAGGCTGAGCAATATGATTGGATGCAGGACTCATCTGGACTACAACTCCCTTTGTTCTACTCAGAGTGAATGCTTTATAAACATCTTGTTAACAATTTCCTGTATCATGTCCGATACTTCATCATTATCAATAAGAAAATGAGAAACTAATAATTAGATTTTCATAAGTTTGTCAACATAATTTTAGTTTGAAAATAAAACAATGAATAGGTTACTGTAGAGTAAACAGCTAACATTTCTGACCATGTAAAAGCAAAATATGTTCGGTGTACCTTTAGCCCACACTGTTTTGTATATGAAAGAGTTTCAAAGTATTTTCAAGACAATAAATTAGGAGATATAATAGCAAATATGAAATCCTGATCAATATTTTTATCAAATGCCAAATACTCCAATAAAATCGATTGCCACATAGTCAGTTGATGCATGTAATATATTCTTCGATTAAGGCTTTAAATTTTGGTCCATAAAGTGAGAAAAACTGAAATCATTTCTCAGGTTCCTAAGTTATTGTATTCACTGGAAAAGGCCCCAAAAATGAAGAAAAAAAAGATCTCCATTTTATCTGACTGTGTTCTGTTATGTCCATTCTGGAAGTTTAAGATAAATGATGGGTTTATTGAAATTTTTCTTTTTTATTTTGCAGAGGGGACACCACTTAATCAAAAGCTGATGCCAGTATTGCTGCCAATGTTTCTGACAATTGTGTATTCTCTCAGCACAACACTATTGACCTTCTTTGAGAGCGAGATCACACTTTATTTTGCCTTTGTGACCTTCACCTTCTTCAGGTCATCTCTGTTCACTGTAGCTGTGGCCTTTATTGGTGATGCGTATGTGAATTTTTTGCTGTTATGTTTTTTCAATATCCAAAAAACAAACATCATTATTGAAATAACAATTAGCTTTTGTGCTCTAAAAATGAAATCACCCTATTTTATCTGCATTTCTAGACCAACAAGAAAATATATTAGCCAAACTCTATGATCAGTATCTGTTTATGGTAACAGAATGAATGTTGAAAGATTTGGAACAGGCATGTGCATTTCCAGGGCATGTGCAAGATAAGCAATTTTTAATGCCACACATTGTGATGTAAATAAGCAGATAAAATGAGGTCTCTGTCACTTGTACAAGCCTGCCTTGGAAGATCATAGAAAGGAAATTTAATTGAAGAATTATCTGTTTACTGGTTGTGTACATGAAAAGAACAGAGTTGAATAATGCATTCAAAAGGTTTAGTTATTCAACAAGTTTAAAAGTTTATATGTAGAAGAGACCCTTTGTGCCATTCCATGACTAATGGAGGCAGAAACTATAGTGGCTTGATAGCATGTCGGACTCACTACTGAATAGGTGCTAGTTTAAATCCTACCTATGGCAGCTACCATGTGATTTTGGACAAGGCACTTTACTCAGATTGCCTTGGCAGTGATTAACAAACTTGTGTTGCTGTGCCATAAAACACCTAAACAAAGCAAAACCAATCAATAAGTTGAACACATATTAATCAAACAAGCAAAATGTTTTTTTTTATAGCCCAGCCTCAGGGATATATTGTGGTCAAGTCCCTCCATCCTACCATCTAAGACTTGATAGGACCGCTAGTCCTTCAGCCTTTGATGGGTTGCCATGACACTTTCTAAATATTAAGGTCTTCACCTGAAGATTCACGTATCAGCAAATGATTTGCTCATGCAATTTTTGTTAGAGTTATTGCCCAATGTACCTTTATATTTGAGATATTCATATTAGTGTAACTAATCCCGTCTTGTTTTAATGGATTGCCATGAAATCTTGTAAATACTGTGGCCATAACATGAAGGTGTGCATATTGACAGATCAATTTCCTCTGTAAATTTTTATCAGAGTTGTTGCCATTTTTGCCACATTAGCAAAATTAGTTCACTGTTTTTCTCAATATTTTATATCGATTACTATGAAACTTTCAGATGTTGGACATATAATTTGTTCCACTGTTTTTCTCACTCTTTTATATGGATTACTACAAAACTTTCAGATGTTGTATTCCCCAGTGAATCTCACTGGTCTGTTTCGTTTCCAGATTCCCAGTGGATTACTTTGGAGTGTTGTTTGGATTTGTCCAGTTTGCTGCAGGTGTTGCAGGTCTAATACAGTATCCTGTATTTGAGTGGTATGAAGCATATCCTAAAGCCGCTCAGCATGTAAGTATGACAGCTTCTGGTTATGGTGTCTTACCAGTAAATGGCATTATAATGACAGCTTCTTGTTATGGTGTCTTACCAGTAAATGGCATTATAATGACAGCTTCTGGTTATGGTGTCTTACCAGTAAATGGTATTATAATGGCAGCTTCTTGTTATGGTGTCATACCAGTAAATGGCATTATAATGACAGCTTCTTGTTATGGTGTCTTACCAGTAAATGGCATTATAATGACAGCTTCTTGTTATGGTGTCATACCAGTAAATGGCATTATAATGACAGCTTCTTGTTATGGTGTCTTACCAGTAAATGGCATTATAATGACAGCTTCTTGTTATGGTGTCTTACCAGTAAATGGCATTATAATGACAGCTTTCTGCTTGAGTTGGTGCCACAGTCAACCCATTTTATCAGAGAACAAACATGTAGAAATATACCAACCAAAGTCGGAGTTGAGTAAGATGAAATTTTTTTATAAAAACTTTCATATATAATTTTGATGCTTCTCATAAGACTGTTGCAGTCAAGAGAGGAAAACAAGCCAGCATGTCCAAGGATACAAACTGCATGTATATAATAATATTAATATAACAAAAATTTAGTTGAATAAAGACCCTTATGTATAAGATACATATGGTGTTGAAAAGTTTAATACAAAATTATAACTGATATTGGTGTCATCACTGCAACTAAAAGTGTCATACCTATGTCTTTCCTTTCACGAGGATATTTACTTGTATTGAGTGAATAATGAATATATTTCATCATGTGGGTGAAAAATGCAGTATTTTTAAAAAGTGGAAGAACCTTGAGTGAAAATACTTGAGTTTTTCACCTATGAGATGAAATCTGTCCCTTAGGTACATAGCAGACAATACAAAATGATCAGTATTGATAATAAAATACTCATATGTGTACATTTATGTGCGCTCTGAAATAAAGGTGTTCTATTTTCTCTTTTAATTCCACAGTCAATGTATATTTTGCAGTGAGCATATCATAGTTTTAATATTCCTCAACCTGACCACCCTCATGCAAGTGAAATGGATTTGCTTGTGTCTTTGCAGACAGGGAAGAAATATGACATACATGTACCTGTAGCTGCCATTAATCTAAATACAGATATTATTTAATGGAAATTGATATTCTGGAATGTGTTGCTATGTCAAATTTTATGGGCTCAGAACAGAATCCGAATTTAAAAAACAAATTAACAACAACAAAAAGAACCCCTCCTAAATAACCATCTGACCTCACCTAGTACATTCTAATGGTTAAAATAAATGATCGGGGGGGGGGGGGGTCCATTCAATTGGCCTTTGAGATGCATATGTGTGCTCTAAATAATTTATATTTATTATTAAGATTTTTTAATTTTAAAAATATCCAATTCAATGATTTCGGATGCTGAATAAGTTCATAATACTGTATTAAAAAAATGGAAGTCTCATTTTATTTACTGTATAATCCATTGTCAACCAAGACGTGTAAACAAACAATTAACCTCGCATGCATTGTCTAGAAAAACATGGCTGTTGTTACAGCATTTACATGCTATATGTCTTTAAATTGACCTAGATTTTGGGCTGCCTCAATGCCTGAGACAACAAATGTCAATTTCTTTAATGAGGCTACCAAGGGAAACCAAGGGAAGAGGCAACTCATAGGGAAATAAAAACCTGTCACCAAATTTTTTTTTTTATGAATTAAGCACAAGTAAGACTTGTACTGTTTTAAAACACACACAAATTCCAGAATAGAGTAATGCATATAATTGTGATTCACCTGCAGAAAATGAAACTTGCATGACAAAATAAATTTGTTCTAATCACTGATAACTTTAGAAAATGCAACACTCATAGATTTCATTGCATCAATCAGAAATGTCTTGAAGGAATGGCTGATGAGAATGAGATCACAGACTCCACTGGTATTGCTTGGAAGAATTTTCTAACTATATAGACACAGATGATGAAGCTACAGTGAAATGGCTGAATTTATTAAGAACTAATTGTGGAACATGTCACTGGTGTTAAGCATATGTATAAGTGCTTTTGAATCATTTCATCGAAATAAGTGGGTCCACATGTTACTTCAGACCAAAATGTATGCCCGACATAATGGGGTTATTGACTTAACAGGGGTCAAGATAAATGGGGAAAAATGAGCATAAACAAAGAAGGATTTTTTTGGAGACCGGACCAAAGCGCTCAACATGAACAGGTTCTTGAGATAACTGAGGTCAAGATAAGTAGATTTGACTGTATATGCTGTCTTCATCAAATTCAGTTACACTTCCAGATCCATCCTTTAAAAATTTAATAATCCATTTTACATACGTATAGGCTTGAATTTGTTTTTAGATCTGTAGCAATTTGACATAATGGTATTGGGATGTAAGAGTTGCATTAGGTCCATATTAATATGACAAAATGGTAACAGAATGGAAGAGTTCTAAAATAAGACAGTCACAACTATTTAGTCATAATCTAAAATCATCTCTTACGACATAAACCCCTTCTTTACACTTTTGCCAGCTTTTTCAATTTTTATATACATTTTTTGTGTTTGTGTGCCCTCATCATATCTTTGGAGGGGACACACAGTTACCCATGTCCATCTGTCCTGTCCCATCTGACACAAATTTAATTTCTACTTTGTAACATTTGAAGGATGTCATGGATTGAAATCTTGTATCGGGCTGTACATTACAAAGACCTTAGACAAGTTCAGTTTTCATTTGTTTGGAAATGATTGCCTGTTTGACTTGGTACTTATGCCCTTCATCTAAGATTCTGCTCATTTACTTTTAAATAATTTAATAAACTGAAGTCAAATTTGCCTTGAGTCTTTAGAATAAGAAGGATAGGTAATTCAATTCAATTTTCACCATTTATCATCAAATTTACTGAGTTATGGCCCCTTCTTTTTACCTGAATCTTAGCCCTTCAGTTTTGTTTTATTTCCACTATGTAACATTTAATAATAGTTCACGAAATGGAGAAAAATTTGGTGTGAAGCTTTACAACAAGATTAACCAGCAAGTTCTTTTTTCACAACTTTCCAGTAAGCTTTTACAGAGTTTATACCTGCCACAACACACGGTGTCACACAAAAGACATGATTCTGGACACCCAAACCTCCAAACACAGCCACAATTTTCAGGATTCTTGGCCCCAAAGTTTTTTTAAGAACAATAAAAGCCCAATATTTCTTGACCACTGCAATATATGCATGTAATCTGTAGCATGTTTATGAGCAGTAAACATTCCTGCTCAAAGCTCAGCTAAACCTATCCTCAGTCAGAGCATACCCGCCATATAAGGCTATTAAAAGTTAAGGTGGTCAGAGATAAACAACCACCTTTCAGAGAGTACTTAATTGACTGACAATAACTAGAATGATGTGTCATGTCAAATTCTGCTTTGGGTAGTCCATTTAGTTCATTTGCATATGCAGAGTACACAAAGTAGAAGAACCCAATTCATTTCTGTTCAAGTACATCAAAGAGACTTGCAGATGAACAGATATTATTAAACATACCTGTATTGAATGAGAATGTTGAGGCCAACTTTAATATAGTTTTTGATCAGTGGTAACATTTCTTGGACGACGGATTTGAGTTTTACATTGTCAAGCACAGCAGCAAGATGGAGCATTTATTTCTTTGACATCCTGCAAACATTATTTTGACATTAGGTATACAACATCCGTCAAAATAGAAGCACCACCTGTATGTAGTAATATTCAACATGCAGAAATGAACAGTCTCTTTATTATTATTCATTATCTTTATCTTGATAAAATACTAATTATTAATTGACCCATGAATTAGAGGATGATTTACCCATGAAATAGATCAATTGAAAGACGGTAATAAGAACACACTCATGTTTGCACAGTTAATCCGTGTTGATAAAGCATTAACACCCATACTGTAATGCAGCGTTTCTTACTGCTGTATTACCTGTAAGGCTCCCAATAAACTTGAAAATATTATTTTCTTCCCCTTCCCCCCAAGGAAATGATATGTCATAAGTGTGAGATATATGCATTTGCTATAGACAGAAGCAGATCTCATGGTCATACTGCATTAGATACAGTTCTGACGATGCTAACATTATGGTTGTTATGAACAGCTTCGTTCTTACCAAGATTCACTGAGAGAATCCAGCAGGGATGCTTGGGCAACAGCACCATCCAGTCACAAGTGAATGCAAACATGAACACTAATGACAGTTGCATTACCTTCAAACCCCCAAATGAACTATTGAAAGCAGCAAAGACTGCATCAAAATAAACATATTTGAATTTTGAGGACAGATACTTGATGTATGTTTTTATTTAATATTAGTGTGTGATTATGTGAGTGTCTGCAAATGTGTGCATATGGCATTTATATTTGACAATGCCGAGTCTATATCTTTCTTTGTATGTGTATTAAATGCTTGAAAAAGACCCAGACAAGTTAATTGTTTTTATTCAGATTTGAATTTCCAATCATTTTCTATAGGATTATACGAAAGGATAGCTTATTCTCAAATGGATGACATGGCTTGTTTTTGGTAACATGCACTGACCCCTCCATGAGACCTCAAAAAACACACTTTTGAGTCTCAAAAATAAAATACCAACACTGTCTTGGAATATGGCAGGTATGAGAGCTATTGGTTTGACATGACTTGGTAGTATCTACTAAATTTTGAAACATTTCATGAATTGAAACCAAATACCTTATGTACTCGTTTATAAGACAAATCCAACTGCAAATTGCACAGACCTAGATCTGTTGTCGCATAATGTGCTGGCAGATCTTGGTCTGTGCAGTTTGTTAGGAGTAATCAGTAGAAGAGATAACATAGACTCTGTTCTGCAGGCACATTAAGAAAATATATACAGTATGGAACGAGACATTACGGAGACATAGGTCAGGTTTGATTGTTACTGCTCTCCAGCAAAATATACAGAGTTATGACTCCTGTTTCATATAATGCTTTGCCATTTAATTGATACATTATTGACATAGGTATCTATGGCACACTGACACATTACTAGTTTCCTATTGAAGTCCCATTCACACATGGACACATTACTAGTTTCCTATTGAATTCCCATCCTCACATTTGAATTTCACCATGGTGTACCCCATAGGTCTTTATTTTCACAAATGATGTATTTTCTTTTCCAATTTCTTTTCAGATCAGTATATTCCTTCTGATACTCCAGCTCACCACTTTGATACATCCAGTAATCTTATTCATTCGGTGCCGCAGGGAGAAGCAATATTCATTTAACTCTACTTCATGAAGATTATCTATAGAGAAAGAAATAGTTGACTATATGCAATTTTTATACTAGAGGTGTAAAGTATTACCATATACTGATTTACCATGGTATCTTTTTCCAGTTGTACATACCAAAGTACTTTTTCACTCTACAGGTACATCGGTAGTTTCCATTAGTAATGAATATATGGAAATTCCTGAGGGAACTAGTTGCGGCTTTAATGATATTTACACCATGTTTTCATTTTCTATGAAATTTTTTTTTTAAAAAGTCTTATTTTAACAAAATGGTTGTATCTGTCAGAGATTAATAGTGAATATTGCAAATATATTTTATGACCCTTTAATCGCATGTTTGACACATGGTGGCTAATTGAAATGTTGTGAAACATATTTGGACCAAATCCAACTTTCAGAAAAATGTTCAGATTTAAAGAAAACAAAAACCAAACTAAACTAACACATGTTTTAGTTATTTAATATAACAGTATATAATAGTATGTGAATAAATAAAGTATATTTATTCCTTGGTAAGACTGCAAATCATCCCATGATTTTCAGGAACACTTGTTTTCTGACTGAACTTTATGTAATTTCCCAAGTCCACTAAATATTTTCTCATTTTGTTCAGTAAGTGTTTTATGTTTACTGGCCATATCTGATGAATATCTTGCCAGGGTGTTGGCATCAGTCAAAGTTTTCCTGCCTATATCTCAATAGTATCGCTAGAAAATTGTTGGCTTCAATGTCAGCACTTCCTCTTTTTATCAGTAAGCTCTCTCATGTCAGCACAATGTCAGCACGATGTCTTTCATAGTATCATAAGCTTAATCAGCTCTTAGTTTTTAGATGCAACTTGTGCAACAATTAACATACAAGTAACAAATTCATCTACCACAAGATACCGTTCATTCAGTTTTCGGGGGTGGGGGTGTGCAGCTGTGATTTTCTTTTGATCTGAAATATTTTCTTTTCTTTATCTCAAGATAATTAATATTTTGTTAAAATAATATCATGGATATAATATGGTGTTGTTTTGCTATAAATCAGGCCAGACACTTTCCCACTACTGGCAGATGGAAGTTAAAATAAAGGTGTCAGGCCCCTGCTCCAGAACATTTGAATTGTTGGTTGCTAATATAACTGTGGTATACCTTGGTACATTCGTAAATACAATGGTATACAGTGGTACAGAATTGTTCATGGTACCAATCTGTATTTTATATTGGAGGAAAGTTGTTGCCAATTTTATAAATCTCAACAAATTATCATACATGTTCTCTTAAAATTATGCTGAAGGAATTGTATTGCTGATAGTGCCCCGTCATTTGTGTGACTCTGGTGCTGATATGACATGGACAGAACATGAGAAATTTTTTGTTTGTTGTTTGCCATTGTATTACTTATTACATGGCATAAAAATGGCTCAGTCAATTGTGTAAATGCGTATCTTTTCTGACAGGCCATGATATTTTTATGTCAGCTGTGTAATTGTACTGCTGCCAACTTTGACATGAAAAGTGCCCTGAAAGTTGTGTGAATGTACAATGCTGCTATGATATGAAAAATGCCCTGTAAGTTGTGTAATATATATTTTTTCTGACAAATCCACAAGTTTCCAATTGTGTGAATGTAATAGTGCTGCCGTCTCTGACATGAAAAGTTCTCATTCAGTTGTGTGAATGTACAGGACTGCTGACTTGGACATCAAAAGTGCCATGTCATTTGTTTAAATATATAGTGCTACTAATTTTAACATGAAAAGTGCCCTGGCAATTGCATGAATGTAGTGCAGCTGACTTTAACATGAAAAGTGCCCTGGCAATTGCATGAATGTACAGTGCTGCTGACTTTGAAATTAAAAATGCCATCAGTTGTGTGGATGTAGTGCTATTGACTTTGGCATGAAAAGTGATCTGTCAGTTGCATGAATGTACAGTACTGCTGACTTTGACATGAAAAATGCCATGTCTATTGTTTAAATGTACAGTGCTGTTGACTTTGACATGAAAATGTTATTTATGTTTATTATTGCCATCATCCAAATTTGTTCAGCATTACATAATTTGCATATGTTGATAAAGTGTTTTACATGCATGTATCAATAGCACTACCTATTGCCTGCTCTATTGTCCTTATCAAAATGTGGTCACATTTATTAGATTGGCGCAATGTTTGTCTTCAGATACCAAGCTACATAATGATTTGTTTAATTCTATGTAGGTTCTGTTTTGTGTGGTGCACATTTGACGTGAATTGTTGTATACAATCTTCAGGACACTTAAAATCCATTTAGTCAACAGTACCAGGACACTTTTAAAATCCATTTCCTCCACACTACTAGGACACTTTTAAAACCCATTTCATCCACACTACCAGGGCACTTTTGAAATCCATTTAGTCAACAGTACCAGGACACTTTTAAAATCCATTTCATCCACACTACCAGGACACTTTTAAAATCCATTTCATCCACACTACCAGGGCACTTTTAAAATCCATTTTGTCAACAGTACCAGGACACTTTTAAAATCCATTTCATCCATACTACCAGGGCACTTTAGAATCCATTTCATCCACACTACCAGGGCACTTATAAAATCCAATTTGTCAACAGTACCAGGGCACTTTTAAAATTCATTTCATCAACAGTACCAGGGCACTTTTAAAACCCATTTCATCCACACTACCAGGGCACTGTTAAAACCCAATTCATCCACACTACCAGGGCACTTTTAAAACCCATTTCATACACACTAACAGGGCACTTTTAAAATCCATTTCATCAACAGTATACAATTAAACAAAAATTGACTGGGTACATGTTTTGTTCATGTCATACAAATATAAGAATGATTCACATGAACATGAAGGCATATAACAGATGTCTTCTAATCTTTGTTATATGAAAGTTAAATACAGAATTCCTACCATCTGCTGGATGTAGACAAGACTGAACAATTCAAGACTCTGTCTCTCTCTCTCTATATATATGAGGAATATCATCAATACATTTATGGTTATATCAGATATTTTACCTCCGTCTCTATATTGTGATAGATGCAAAACATGACATAAGTTTACAGCCATCTGCAATGATGCAATTCATGGACAGCTTGGATATTTGTAAGCAGAAGTTATTTTTTGTTTTATTTGTAGAGTATTTACTTTGTTATTTTTAATTTATTTTTGGCTTTTCGTATACAGAATTTATTCCACTGAATTACATTTATTAATTCCAAGGATTGAAGAGCCAGAGTTAAGCCTTTAACCTCTTTTGGTCCTCTACCGCATTCTTGTGTAAGTGCTACTGGACACTTATGTCCAATTCACACACAAGCATGTTTGGATGCCTGTGCACCATTCACATGGAAGCATGTTTCAACACCTACAGTAAACATCAACCATTTTGAGCTGCAAAGCCCAAGACAAATGAGGCATGAGAACCTATTTGCTGGATGTATGAAAGTGCTACAAATGACGTTACAGTTTGTGGCAGTATATATCAGACCATTGGAACAAAATATGTGTGGCCCAGGTCCTAATTAAATGAAAAAAAGATAGGAACAACGATTATTCTTTATTGCTATTGTCATGATCAAGCAATCTATCCTATCTGCAACATCAGGTTCAAGTGCATTATCACATATTAGCTACGACGCAAGTGCATGCTTCACCATCTTTTTTTTTTTTTCATAGCTTTCATCATTATCGGCAAAAGCATAATACAGAGGCAATTTTGAGTGCACATTCAGTTTGAAGAATCTTGTGAATACAGAGCTTGATCAAATAAAACTTTACGACTAGTCATTAAATGCATATAAATTTAGTGTAATGTATTTTCGAAGTAGCAAGTTTGTTTTATGTTCATCAATATTTATTTTGTTTTAATAACAATGGAGTCACAAATAATCCTGAAATTGGATGAAACTCTATAAATGAAAGAAAAATATCTTTGTGATAAATTAAGTTTAGGAGAAAACAAGTACTGTATATACTTGTGCATAAGCTCATTTGCATACAAGCCAACCCAACCCCCCAACTGAATAAGTATAAACATTATAAAGTGCATGACCCATGCATAAGTTCATTTACATAAAAGCCAACCCCCCCAAAACTGAATAGGTATAAACATTATAAAGTGCATGACCCATGTATAAGCAAACCCACAAGTCCAAGACGACATCACAAGATGCACGCGGTAAGTTCTAAATGCATTCATTTAGGCAAAATTATATTAGCAAAAGTCATGCATATACTTCTCAGGGTTGTCATATATGACTATTACATTGAAATGTTATAAGTTAATTAATTTGTTTTAATACTCAATAAATTTATTTAATTTTCTATTTTCTTATTGTTTCTGTCTAATTCAAATTTGTATATAATTTGATGAGATGATGATGAGAATTGAGCATTCGTGGGCTGCTGTAAAACTCTACCTCTCCCTTTTGATTCTAGTTATTATTTGTTTATGCATTATTGCATTAGAATTTTGCATTTTGCCTTGAAATTGTAAATACCTAACTCATTAAAATGTGATCCCAGGGTGACAACAATGAAGAACAACAGGGCTTAGTTCAACACTTGCATTTAGCTAGTGAGCATATTTACATAATGGTGCAACCGCATGTATGTTGAAGATTGGAAGTTGTGCTGAATGAAGTACATCCCGCTGAAGTACATCCCTTAGATTTGAATCATAGCACTACACTAAACCTAAATAATACCTCCAATATACAGTAATTAAGTTTCAGAAATAATGCTTCGAAAATTATTGTAATTCTTTAAAATCTGAGTTGTAGTTTCCTTAGATGTAGGCAACCTTACACCCTGTTTTACATAGCTAGAGGTATCTATTATTATGGAGTGAAACTCAATTACACATCAAAGTAATGGTATAGCCAGCGGTCAAAATTCCCTCTTAAACCAAGCCAGTTTCAGGATTTTAATGATTAACCTCCCTGGATTGCTGTTGGAAAACAAAAGACAAATCTACTGATTATAAACAAAGGAGATGCCAAACCGCCCGCTTTCCAGTGTGGAAAATTATCATTTTGTTAGCCGAAACACAAAACTAAAATAGATTTATGATGAACTTAGTGGATCTATATTAAGAATTTTAGCCTTCAGTATTACCATAATTTCACAAACATGTAACAGTTATGTGAATAGATGCCAGTTATGTGCCTTGCACAATCAAACTTGTCTGCCTTTTAGGATTACAGTAGAACCTGTCTTGAAAGACCACCCCTTCTGCCAGAAAATTATGGTCTCTCAAGACAGGTGGTCTCATAACAGGTCATAACACTATATATTCAATAAATATGTGCATTCAGAATAAGATCTCTCAAAACAGGTGGTCTCACATAACAGTGGTCTCTCAAGACAGGTTTTACTGTACTTGTTTCACTGAAAAAACTGCACTCACGAGCATGTGGATCAATGGAAATGAAACAACTATGTACGTCTGGCTGAAGAATGCAATTTGGTAGAAACAATGAATAAAGCAAAATCTACTTCTAATAGTTTTGGGAATAAACAGGGATTTAAGTGACACTAAGCACGATTTGTACTGTGTAAGTACTGTACATTATAGTACAGCCTGGTCTTCGGAGTAAACTCAAACCGGCCCGTGAATTTTTAAGTCTTTATTTACCTTTATTTAATATCATGTTGGAGAATGAGAAAATATTCACATGCAAAGTGTTGGGACACTGAAAATGTATTTTTTTTTACATGCATATAAGTCGTAGGACAGAGAATTTTTTTTTCTTCTCATGTCCCAAGTTTTACAGCCGCTACGGTAGTCAACAAACTTAACAATTTTAAAGTTTAGACCTTGGCCCACAGACAAGCTGACCCATCCCACCCTTCTTCCAAACTTTTTTTTCCTAAATTAGTTGACTTATATATGAGTACATGTATTTATGGTAAAGCATGGATGGAGAAAACTAAAATTGAGGCAATAGTAACATGCAGAACTGAAAATAAGACATTTTCAAATGTATTGATAATGACCAGTAAACATATCAATATTGTCTTGTTTACTTTAAACTTTTATTCCTCGTTTGAATATTTTTATATTAAATTTCACAATTATTTGAGCACCACGTCAAGTTTGAAAAGAATAAACAAATGTGCAGCAAGAACCATCAAAATTTTGGGAACCCAACACATAGCCACAGTGCAACCTCTGTATTGTGATGTGCCTCAGGTCATGTAAATGGTGATACACCTCTGTATTGTGATGTGCCTCAGGTCATATAAGTGGTGATACATCTCTGTTCAAGACTCCATTTTGCACTCTACCAGCACCAGTTGTCAGCTGAGACCCTTTACAGGGTACAATTATTCAAATTTTTCATACATCACTAATTCATACAGATTATCAATCATCTTTTTTCTTTCATTTCTTTTTTTTTATGTTTGAACTGAAGTGCAGTTGAAAATTATGACTTTTGTATACAATTATTCATACACATAAAACCATTAGAAAAGCTAAGAATAAATTCAGCGATTATTGTTGCAAACGAAAGTTTACACATATCAAATGATGCACTAGCATCAAGCATGAGTGTAAAAGATAAACTGTTGTTTTAGTTCATAGGCACAGAAGATAAATGACCTAATTTTTAAATATTTGTTTTGAAATGAGACCCATTTTCATTAAGAATATGAAACAACAACTAATCACTGTAGTGTGTGACAATTACATGTAATCATTTTTTTTAATGACATCATCAGATCATTAGAGTTACAGATTTAGTTAATTGTTCTGCTACAATGTTAAATCATAGTGTTGTTTTCTTTTCTTGCTTTAACTGAAAAACAAACACACAAAGTGTGTATATTATATGTACTTCAATCATTTCCCATGCAGATACTGAAGAAAGTTCAAAAAAACAAACAAAAAACAAGCAAAAATGACCTGGAGGTATGCATTTAAATTATGTAAAATCATGTCTTCCAAGATTTACATTTTGTTATTGCAAAATATAATGACGTTTCTACAACACTGTTTGCCTGTATATTGGGGGCTGAGAGGATTGCTATAAAATTAGATTCCGACTTATTCAACCAGCTTACAAACATTTTTTTCAGGGCATTTAATTCTTTCATATTTTTATACATTATCATCTTGTGTCTTTTTCTACACTTGAAGTTTCGAGAAGGAACATTTCATGCATTTAAATAACAAGTAAATTATTACTGTATGCAGATTGATTGATAGTAAAGGTTACAAGTTTATTTCCTATTTCGTCCTGTAGAACTATGAAGAATGGGCTTGCACCCTGATAGATGTCACCCATTTTCAATTGTAACTTATTATTAAGGCTACTGTCCTTTGTAGAAACAAAGTCATAATACAATTTTGCTGAATCAAACTATGAAAATTTTAAAGACTTTTATAAAGATCAAAGATCATTTGTTTTTATATTATCTGGCACAAGATTTAGTGGAATGACATTTATAAGCGACAATTTTGTACATTTCAAGTTTTCTACTATCATTTCATCCATTTCCTTTCTACTTTGTCGCACTAATTTTTAGTCCAGCATGAATTTTGGAAAAGCAAGTTTTGAAAGATCTATCCTGGCAGTACTTTAAGATTGTAAAAATGTATCGATCTGCCCTGTTAGCTCATAGTTATTGTAATTATCATTGTTACCATGATCATCTTAACATCATAATCACTTAACATCGTAATCATCACTATCAGTGAAAGTCAAACATACATATTATATATTAAATATATCTTCAGCATTTCCTAAAGGTTTGTTTGCACCTTTTTCCCCCTAATTTTATAACTTTACTTTTTAGTTTTCACATTATATCAGGGATTGTGACATACCCATGTATTTTCATACAGGTGAACCTCACAACTATGTAGGAGGGTTTTCCTCAAGAAATGACAGGTGTCTTCTGTCACTCATTGACATATCCTGTGTATTTAAATAAACATTATTAAAAGAATTCGGGAAAAGACAATTTTCTTTCTCTTTTTTCTGGCCAGCAGTCAGTAACCTGAACCTATCCATGGGCAGGAAACAATACAAACTTCCTTATGATCTTGTTAGTGTTGTACTAACATTGCTAAATTCCAATACAGACTTTAAAAAGACATTTTCTGTTTGACAAAAATTCAGGCTGAATCCTGAGGAAATGGATCCAGTAACTATACATTGTCTCCTGAGTGATGAGATCAACAATGAGGAGGACTGCCACAAATATAATCCATTTAATGACCTACCAAGAAAGGCTAAACATATTTGTATATGTACAGCATGAGATACAACACATTACTGAGAAAGGACAGAATGATGATGTGCATATATTTTAAAAATTGTTAAATAGTCACCATTTTTGACCATTTTCATATTTAAATCCTTTATAACCACAGTTGCTAAATACAGTTTGCCGGCCAAGTGATAATTGTTTCAAACAGAGATGCATCAAGTAGCAAGAGAAAATGTCAAGTCTGGTTACATTAGATTTATAAAGTAAAGTTGTATGCCAAGGACCATAAACCAGCCATATGACCATGTCACAGACCATTACGAGTAACCATTCCATCTTTAAATGATTGGCAGTCTCAGTTGCACATAGCTCAGAGGTTTATATTGTTTATCTGTTGTGAAAACCCCTACACTGCTGATAATGTTACAAGGAGGAATCTTCTCACCCACTTCAGCCATTTCCAAATGGAAGGTTCCATGTGCTGATAATATTACAATTAGGGACCCTCTTCACCCATTTCCAAATGGAAGATTTCATGTGCTGACTTCAAAGATATAAATCAGCACATTCTTCATCCATGGCAAAATATGTGGAATGAAAATTCCACAAACTTCAAAACATCAAACTGTATAGACACGAAGCACAGGGATGAGGTGATACTGTGCCCATCACATACTTTTCCAGTTTTGTAGTTCTTTACATATTACACAGGTCTGTATACTCTGTTGATTTATCGATGTTACTAATAAAACTTACACAAAGCTGATTGTACATAATTGCCTGTGCATAACAAGCACTAACTTACATGTTAGTGCAATAACAACTAATGATATCTCTAGGTGCATAAAATGAAATGACAGATCTGTTGGTGCATAAGAAGCAATGACAGACATTTTGGTACATGCTATTTAATAGCAGATCTGCTGTTTCATAACAAAAGATGACAGATTATTGTTGCATAACGAGGAATGAGATCTGCTGGTACATAATAAGTGTCAACAGGTCAACTAATGTATAACAAGCAATGACAGATCTTTTGGTGCATAACAAGAAATTAAAAACCTGTTGGTGCATAATAAACAGTAGTAGATCTGTGCAGAGCAAGTAATGACAGATTGCTTGGTGTACAATACATGATAGATCTCTTGGTCCATAATACAAAAGAGAGCTCTCGGAGCATAACACATGATAGATCTCCTGGTGCAAAGCATGATAGATCTCTTGGTGCAAAGCACATGATAGATCTCCTGGTGCAAAGCACATGATAGATCTCTTGGTGCAAAGCACATGATAGATCTCTTGGTGCAAAGCACAAAGCACATGATAGATCTCTTGGTGCAAAGCACATGATAGATCTCTTGGTGCAAAGCACATGATAGATCTCCTGGTGCAAAGCACATGATAGATCTCTTGGCAAACACAAGATAGATCTCTTGGTGTATAACACATGATAGACCTCTAGGTACATAACACATTATTGCTTGGTGTATAATACATGATAGATCTCAAGGTGCATAACACATGATAGATCTCTTGGTGCAAAGCACATGATAGATCTCCTGGTGCAAAGCACATGATAGATCTCTTGGTGCATATTCAGCAATGACAGATCTCTCATGGATAATCAACAATGACAGATCTGTGTCCACATTGAAGCTAACAGTAACCTTTCAAGGTTAAAATGGAGAAAATGCATGCCTTTTCAAACAACTTCTCTTTAAATTTGGAAAATAAATAAACTGTACTCCAGTACCAAAGGTAGAGCTGAATTATGTCCATATTATTAGTCAATGGTAGGACTAAAACATGTCTATTTTATAGGTCAAGGCTAGGGCTGATTATGTCCATTTTATTGGTCAAGGGTAGGGCTGAATTATGTCCATTTTATTGGTCAAGGTAGGGCTGATTTATGTCCATATTGGTCAAAGGTAAGTAGAACTGACATCTGGCTTTAATCTGAAAAAGTAACTTTGCTCTCGAGTTTAATAACTGACAGACTCTATACATAACAGATAATTTATTCAAAGCAATGACATTGAGAATAAATTTTCATAAACCAATGTGACCCACTGAAAACTTTTAGTTGTTTTATTTAATACAAGCACTGACCATGATGGAAATTATGTAAACATCAACTGTTCATGCTGCACAATCCATTCATTATTGTATCTCCAAATTAAAATTTTTGGGTGAAACAGAATGACAAATTCCATGAAATTTGGTAATGTAATTGGCATTTTAACTAGAAATGTGTTCATGGAATGCTATTGGACAGACACACAGATAACACATTGACAGATATATAGACCTGGGTAACACTGTTGAAGCTGGGAATAAAAATACCACTGCTGTCACCTTTTCTTTATATCACCTAGTGAGCAGCATAAGGGAGATAACTTCCACTGCTGATTATGGTAACCTCAAAGTGTGTGCCATATACAAGGTAAAGTACACTCTTGAAACAGCATATCTCTTATTGCATGCTTCCAAGTCAAAATGAACTATAAAATTGTTGAATGTTGCTAAGAAATATTTAAAAATCATTCTGGTTATTACGTTACTGTGATAAATAAATGAATTTGATCTTGATCCAACTCAATCCAGTCATTACTGTAGTACAGTACTACCCATTTATCTTGACATCCTCAGTACTCCAGTAATACTGTCAACATAAGCGGATGTAAGCAGATCTGTCAACATAAGTGGATGTTGAGATCACCAGTAACATCTTCCATTTTGGTGATGGCCTCTATGACCTCTTAGTACACCAGTTGTGGAAATGCGATTTTAATTCTTTTTTGTAGTCTTAATTTATTGTCAAGCTTAGTGTTTGAAGTTGTTCTGTACATAAAAATGGTACAAAGAAAAGAGTGATTCCACTGTCTTTCAAATTAGTTAGCATCTTTCCACTTTCTTGGTGTCAGGTTCCTTTGATGTTGAGCACTCTGCTGAAAACACACTGTAACTGACTGATCTTGATATGGGTTTTATTTGTGCTCATAGAGGTGATAGTATTGTTTTAGTGTTGTTGGCTTTTCAGGTCTCTCAAAAATACAATATCATGGGAAATAGAAACTGCCCCTCCAAAAATTTGAAAAGAGAAAAAACAAATAAAAACTAATAGCCACCTCTTCCTTTGGACATATTTCCTATTTCAAAAATCAAAATATATTTTAATAGTATAAAGATGAATTCATCCATGAATAAATAAAAATTAGACAAACAATGAAAATTCTGTGATCTATTGATTAAAAATATTTATTAATATATCTTGGGTTTAATCAAAAATCTGACACTTGATTCTGCATAGATAAAATTACAGCTATGCATTTAACAATGTACCTATCCAAACTTTAATCAGTCCAAAGATTTCTGTTACAACAATTAAGTAAACAGCTTTATTTATTGCACATTTAAGTCGTGTAATCAAAAGATACTTAAATAATCATTAATTACTGTAAAATTACTTATTCAAAAGATATTTAAACCATCTGCAATTACTGTAAAATTACATATTCAAAAGATATTTAAACAACTTGCAATTAGTGCAGAATTACATGCATTGTTTAAGACTTGATCCAAAAGAAAAGTTTTAGAAAAAATAACACATCTGTCATACTCTACATATCGGAAAAGCTCAACATTAATGTACAATTATTAATTCACAAAGCACCTATCTAATCACAATTCAAGTGCCAAGTGAACTACCATATACACTCACATATACAACAGATCTGACTGCAAACTTGATAGATCCAGAACTGCCATCGCATAATGTGCCAGCAAATCTGGGTTAATGCAGTTTCTTAGGAATAATTAGTATAGCAAACAACACAGACCTTAATTTGTCAGTGCATTATATCATGGCAGATCAGGGTCTATGCTGTTCACAGATGAACCTGACTAATAGGCTAGTACATACAGTTATCATTGAGTAACTTAAGTCTAAGGGAACACGCAGCTTGCAAAATCACTTCGGATTCAACAACTACACCAACCAAGCTGCATTAATCAATTTTATTCTCAAACTTGGGTGCTATCATCTCGAGGTTCTGATATCTTGCCAAGCTGTATCAGTCAATTTTATTCTCATAATTTGCCGCTATCATCTCCTCCAGCTTCTCATATCTTGCCTGCAGTAGATCATATATCTGAAGTCGGGACAAAAAACAAAAATTATTCACTCCTGAAAATTAATGTGAAACCTGTTGATAAGGCACACTAAAGGAAATGCAAGTTTTGTTCCTTGTGTCCTTCACATACAGATGCAAATATTATGGGCAAATGAAATTTAGGTGCTTATAAATGCTGTCCTTGATAAGCAGGTATTTTTTATATGGAAGTGTTTGCTAAGTCTAACTATCTGAGCTGTAACAGCATTATGAAAAACAAGAAAATGTATGCCAGGGGTCGAGGGGCTTTTGGACCAGATTCCCCTTATCTTAAAAGAATAATTGCACATTCATGACAAATTCATTGTATAAAAACATTAACAAACGTACCTCAGCATTTGCTGTCCTATCACACATCAGAACAATATGTGGGAATGTGACAGTTGCTGCTATAAAGTCAGAGGTACCGGTACTAATACCTTCTCCAAATGGTTCGGTTTCATCACTGAACTGTTTAAGCAACTTATCAATACTGTAATGTGAGCATTTCTGTTTTAAAAGTGACACATTTCGTTGATCTAATGTGATCTTCAAAAGCAACAGAACCATGACTGCTGCAATACAAACTGCATAACACCTCGCCGGTAAATCACACTTGACAAAAGTGTTGCCTACTTTAACTGATACCAGTTCATCTAAACCTGTCTTCAATTCTATACAACATTAAAACCACTTGAAGGAAAATTTATTCTTCATCTATTTTTCAATTTCCTACACTCCAGATTCCTCGTTTTTTGCTCAAATACTTATTTTTCAATATATTTTAAATCATTAAAACTTCTTCAGTTGCCATCTTTTCAGTTTCTTTTTTTTTTCTTCACAAAGATGAATGCAAAATGTTATTTGATTAGCAGAATGTTACTAAACATGCCTGGTGATTGGTTCATAATTGAAAAAGGATATTTCATTCTTTTTTAGCCAATCATTAAGCTGTCTAAATTACGGATGAATGAATATATCGTCTTTGTGGATCAATGGCCTACCCCTCAACTTTAAAATTTCTTCTCGAATTTTTGCCTATCTCAAAAATGACCCTGTAGATCAGTCAATCCAAGGACCCACAAAAAATTCACAGCCATTAAGTATATAATGTCATTCAGTCTTCAACTGTCTTCAACTGATGGTACCTGTTCAATAGGTATGAGAGGGCTTCCAAAAAAATACAAGTTACTAGGGACTTAAAAAAAGATTATGGAAGGGATGTCACCCCTTCTGCACATTGAGAAAACCGGGGATGGGGTAATGGGGCTATTTAATGGCTGAACAAACATTTTATTATCGTGCTGGGCATAATTGTAAATAAATAGGTTTTTGTAAGAATTTGTTCGTTTTTCTGTTTAAATTACCTTCAGTTTCAAGATACCAATCTCTCTGAAAGATCATCAACAACATTACACAAGACATTTCAACAACCATCACATACATGAAATCATTGTGATGACAAATATTATGAGCTTAAAATCCAATACAGCAAATCAAGCAGTAAAATTAGGACACTAAGACCTATTTTGATTCTGATAGCTGAAACTCTTCGTTATAAATCCATGTGTCCATGAAACTGTATGATAGTAAAAGCAACTTTATTTGAGTTATGGAGATTAATGCAAAACTGTAAAATGATATTTGTAAATTGCCAACAAAAATAAGAGTACAGAAAATGTCAATTATCCAAAGTCAATGGGGGAGGGAACAGATCCATGGGTGAATGTCAGCAGCAAATTTGAATTTTTCTTATCATGGTCAGTAAGTGTGTGTATATCTGTATTTATATACATTCCTGAAATGAATTCATGTTTTGTTAAATATTTGCTCATATATATATATATATATATATATATATATATATATATATATATATATCTATCTATATATATATAAGCCCGGCGCGTGGTGTTTCTTGTGTGCAATGAATGTTTGGCACCTTTCCAAAAAAATTTTTCTAATGCAACTAAAACGAACAGGAAAGGAAAAGGCACCTGTGTGCATCGCACACTTTGCATATGCAACCAGCCGGGTCTGTGTGTGTATATACATATATATATATGATACACATTTATATATATTGACAGTATCATTCTGGATCAGACCTTCAACCACTCCCAAGCTTAACTGCATTGGCATATTCCACAAAATTTATTTACATCGCTATATCTCATGTCCCATCTATGCTGCAGTCAATGTTTATTGACATAACAATTGTGGCTGCTATGTCTGCCTCCAAAAGAACAATGTCATGACTTGTAAGGAGTGATAAGAGTCAAGGTAAAGAACCTGATCCTGCATCTGTATTTATATACATTCCTGAAATGAATTCATGTTTTGTTAAATATTTGCTCATAAATTATCATTCTGCATTGTGTATTTTTACATTTGCATTCTCAATTTTCTTCAATAATGCATTCTTTAATTTCTTTTCATTCTGCATTGCTTTCTGCATTCCATATTTATTTCATTATCATTTCACTGTAAAATTAGCCATTTTAGAATCCGTAAAATGTATACATGCACTGACTGGTAGGACCACATAATTTTAACTTTGTATTGAAAAATGTGGGAATAACAAAAAAGAGCTCCATAAGGAGACTCTGTCTCACCTTCTCCACACCAGGCGTGTGACTAGCCACACACACAGGATCTGGATGGTTCTTCACAACATCGATAAAGGGTGTCTCTAAACCTTGCCATGCTAAAAATGTACGGATGATCAAAGATGATTAATGTGGAAATAAAGTCTCTCAAAGGGACTGATGCTCTACTGGTCCAATAGAATTCAAGATACAACAATTTCTTCTTTTTAACTGCTGGGTAATGAAACAATCTCTGATATTCTTGAGAAACTCTAACATACCAAATTTTAGAAACAAAACTAGTTTCTTATATTGGAGTTAACATGTTCACAACATACCTGTAAGCACAGAAGAAGATAGCTAAATCTATCTCAATGTCAAGATATAATGATGTGTTAAGTCTGCTTAAATCTATCAGTATTATTTAAAAACCAAAAGAAACTCAAGTTGCTGAAGTAATATCATTCAAGATATGCTTCAGGTATATCCACAACTGGGTTAAATTTGACAAATCCATTTTTTTTCTTTTGTTATCGGCTTACAAGTCATTACAGCTAACTACATCAAGACAGTGACCATAAAATCAATTCCAGAGTACTGACTAAATCTACATGTCATCAGGATTAGTGATAAGATTTTCAAGATGGCCACTATGACCATCATGTTGGAGGTCTGATCAGCATATATTTTTATTTTTTCATTTCGGAACAACAAGACATTATACAGTCAAACCCAATTATCTCAATTACGTCAGGGGTGTCAAAAAATCGTCGACATAACCGGGTCCTGAGATATCAGGGTTTAGTTGATAAATCTACTGCAGAACAATGATTATGCATCTGAAGTACCAAAAATGAGGAGTTTTATTTCTAAAAACAAATGGCATTTGTAATGCACAATAAAAATAATAATTCAGTCATGCCTGGTTGGAGAAAAAAGAAGATTGGAGGTCTCTTAAATGAGATTAAGTAACAAGTCACATATTTTTACAACAATAAGTTACTGCAACAATGTCAGTGGTTTAAAGTTGTTTTTATTTCCCTGCGAATAGCCTCATTCCTTTGGTAGCCTCAGCAAGAAAATGATTTTCTCACGCTATCCAAAATCTAGGCCAACTGAAGTACATGTACATGTAGGACTGTACTTATTTTTTTATAAAAGTATTTTCTTTTGTTAAAGTTGATTTTTTATAAAAGTATTTTCTTTTGTTAAAGTTGACTTGTGACTAGCAGCAAAATGTAACTGACCAATATTGTGTGAGAAAATCAATCTTTTTTTTTTTTTGATCGTCAGAGGTTCCTTTACACCAGTATATGCTGGTTTTCACCAATAAATTTTGCTTCTGTTCCGGAAAAAGACAGGGCTGTCAGTATTCATGTACGGACAAACTGTAAAATGTGTTTCAAGTCTTTAAAGTTAACTGTCTCAACATCAAATTCTGTATGAAGCCAACTTATTCCATTCATGCAGTTAGAAGACAACCTATTCCATTCATACAGTTGTAGTCCCATATCCCTCCCGACTTTGATCAGTGATCGTCGGCAAAAACACAGCACCAGAAGGAGAGTCGGCTAATCTCTTTGATGGATTGCAAGACTTTGAAATTCAAGATAAAAACAACGCAAATGAAAGCACTCTTCTTTCTATTTCAAATTTCAATCCTATTAGTCACCTTCTGCTTCCTTCCGTTTGTGTTGAAGAATATGTAATCATTGTACAGTGATCACCATTTTCATAAAAAAAAATACTGGACGATACAGACTTTTTTTACAATACCATTGGTGCTTTTATTTACTCTTGTTCAAAACAAATTAATAACCAATGGGGGGGTAAGGGGGGGCAGCTTAGTTTGGAGTTTTGCGGGTTTCTATTTATAGATTATTGTGAGTCACGTGATCTAGCCATGCTGAAGTTGAAGGCTTACGCTCGCACCAACCATGAAAACACTTTAATTATTACCGAATTTGTTTTAAATATATTGTGTAAAACAAATTAGGTATTTTTAGCTATATTTAATGATGTTAACCTGATGTGATGCTGTGTGGGACGAACTATATTGTCGTGGTGTGGACATGCAATAATGTCCATTTTGAACGCAGCTTACGTAAAAGTCAGAAATGCATGCATTCAGTTTCTTTACTCTAAAATATTGTTTACATGATAATTTTCTCCACTCTGTGTAAGTGATAAACCATGCATTGATGAGATTGGTTGATTAGCATTTGTACCAGTAAAATTTGGTCTTGTACTGACTGTACAAGGTACCGGTAATAGCGGAAACGCCGGATCATTTCTTTTAAAATTTCTCTGAAATGGACATTAAAAGTTGCATTTCATCGAATTAAGCGGGTCCATATGTTACTTCAGACTGAAACTTATGCCCGACATAATCAGGTTATCGACTTAACAGGGGTCGAGATAAGCAGGAAAAAATTAGTGTAACAAAGAAGGATTTTTTCGGGACCAGATCAAAGTGCTTGACATACACGGGTTCTCAAGATAACCGAGGTCGAGATAAGTGGGTTTGACTGTAATAAATTTTGGAGTGAATCTCCATGTCAATACAACCATCTGTTCACAAGGAGTAGGTACAAAAATATTTTCATGCTGTACACCATAACGGCCATCATGGATATTAAATCGGCACCACATCCATTCAGATTCTACTAGGCATTATAACAAGTCTTTTTAGTGAAAAACTGATGTTAAGAGTAGCAAGAACAGGATTTTTAAGATGACCACTATACTGGCCATACTGACATTACATCAACAACATTTTCACTCTGGACCAAGTAAACATTATAATGAGTTGGGATTTTGAAGTGAAAAGTCCATGTTAATAAAACCATTCGACAATAGTAATGATAATATGATTTTCAAGATGGCTGCCATGGTGACTGTATTAGATGTCATATCAGTACCATTTTCCTTCAGGAACAAAAAAAAAAAGATCAAAAGAAGTCTTTTAGTGAAACCCAATCTCAACAGTACCATCCATTCTGAAGAAATTGTTGATAAAAGAAATTTTAAAATGGCTGCCATATTGGAGATCTGAGGAGCATCATTTCCATTTCGGACCAACTAGACAACAGAAGAATTCTTTTTAGAAAAAAATTTCAGTTAATATGACCATCTATTCTGAATGAGCAGCAATTATAGCCAACTGTTCAAAAGGCCAGTCTTTTGGACTGTCAGATTGGCACCACCTTCACAATGGCCCAACAGACACCGTAAGAGGTCTCTTAACAAAAACCACAGGTCAATATGACTACCTGTTCAGAAAAAGTAACGATAACAAAAATTTTAAGATGACAGCTATGGTTGCACTATTGGCCGTCTGAGGGGCACCATTTTAATTTAGAACCCACTAGACCTTTTATAGCAATTCTCCCAGTAGTTTATAAGGAGCAACAATACGAAACTTGTGCAAATGGACGAAGGACAATGGACAAAAGGTTATCACATAAAACCTTGTGATTTACAACGTGTAAAGCTAATAAAATGATATCAGTAAGTGAATATGCTGTGGTATTTTGGCTTTATGTCTCTGTCTGTTTTGCACTATTCTTGATTATATCTGATTGGCACTATTGTTGATTATATATTATCATTTCAGATTTTCAGAAATTTTCTCTGCTTTGCTTAAAAGTGATTATCACAAATAAAACAACAAAAACAAAATCCCAACAAAACTGACTAATAAAAGCTACCATACATTGATACAATTACATCTTTGATGACTTTTTAAAATCCAATAACCCCAAAACAAGATAACCTATTCACTGGATTAGGAATATTCTTTGGTCTTTCCATGCATACCAATGTTAGAAGTTACTGTATATGTGCATACACAAATTGGATCCAAATGAAAACCAATTAGACTCAAATCTGTGATCAAATAATGTGCCAGTCGTTCTGGGTCTATGCAATTTATTAGGAGTAATCAGCAGAACAAACAACAAAGAACCTGTCATAGAATTATGCACTGGCAGATCAGAGTCTATGTTATGCGCATCTGAACCTGACTTATATGCTAGTATACATGGTATATTTATTGGTATGGATCATGGAATTGGGTATTAAACATAGACACATCCAAATCTGTACGAATCATGGAATTGCGTATTAAACATAGACACATCCAAATCTGTACGAATCATGGAATTGCGTATTAAACATAGACACATCCAAATCTGTACGGATCATGGAATTGCGTATTAAACATAGACACATCCAAATCTGTACGGATCATGGAATTGAGTATTAAACATAGACACATCCAAATCTGTACGGATCATGGAATTGCGTATTAAACATAGACACATCCAAATCTGTAAGGATCATGGAATTGCGTATTAAACATAGACACATCCAAATCTGTACGGATCATGGAATTGCGTATTAAACATAGACACATCCAAATCTGTACGGATCATGGAATTGCGTATTAAACATAGACACATCCAAATCTGTACGGATCATGGAATTGCGTATTAAACATAGACACATCCAAATCTGATTGCAGTATTAATACGGAAACAAATATTCAAATGCATCAAGGAGATGAATTTCACTTAATATTATCAAATTTTACTGACAGGATATATTACTGTGCTTGGGTCAATAACTTAATGAATTTTACTGACAAGATACATTAACATGCCTAGATCACTAACATAATATTAATGAATTTTATTGACAAGATACATTTCCATACTTGGGTTAATAGCTTAATATTAACGAATTTTACTGAGAGGATACATTACCATGCTTGATTCAATAACTTAATATTAATGAATTTTATTGACTAGATACATTACCGTGCTTGGGTCAATAGCTCCACATTAATGAATTTTACTGACTAGATACATTACCATGCTTGGGTCAATAGCTTAACATTAATGAATTTTACTGACTAGATACATTACTGTGCTAGGGTCAATAGCTTAACATTAATGAATTTTACTGACTAGATACATTACCGTGCTTGGGTCAATAACTTAATATTATTTAATTTTACTGACTAGATACACTACTGTGCTTGGGTCAATAGCTTAACATTAATGAATTTTACTGACAAAATACATCACCGTGCTTGGGTCAATAACTTAACATTAGTGAATTTACTGAGAGGATACATTACCATGCTTGGGTCAATAACTTAACATTAATGAATTTTACTGACAAGACACATTGCCGTGCTTGGGTCAATAATATTATGAATTTTACTGACAAGACACATTGCCATGCTTGGGTCAATAATATTATGAATTTTACTGACAAGACACATTACCGTGCTTGGGTCAATAATAATATGAATTTTACTGACAAGACACATTGCCGTGCTTGGGTCAATAATATTATGAATTTTACTGACAAGACACATTGCCGTGCTTGGGTCAATAATATTATGAATTTTACTGACAAGACACATTGCCGTGCTTGGGTCAATAATATTATGAATTTTACTGACAAGACACATTGCCATGCTTGGGTCAATAATATTATGAATTTTACTGACAGGATATATTACCATGCTTGGGTCAATAACTTAACATTAATGAATTTTACTAAGAGGATACATTACTGTGCTTGATTCAATAATATTAATGAATTTTACTGAGAGGATATATTACTGTACTTGGGTCAATAGCTTAACATTAATGAATTTTACTGACAAGATACATTACCATGCTAGATTCAATAACTTAATATTAATGAATTTTACTGACAGGATACATTACCGTGCTTGGGTCAATAGCTTAATATTATTGAATTTTACTGACAGGATACATTACCGTGCTTGGGCCAATAGCTTAATATTACTGAATTTTACTGATAAGATTTATTACCATGCTTGGCTCTATAACATCCACCAAGGGCAGCAGAATTTGGCACATCTGTCACATAAACTGAGGAGTTGAAAATATCTGCAATGACCTAGAAAGAGACATGATGAAAAGATTATACAAATATTGTTATATTAAGGACCACAGTACTAGGTTATAGATCAGATCCAATGCACACAGCACATACCCAGATCTATAGTTGAATAATGCACACAGCACATACCCAGATCTACCATTGAATAATGCACACAGCACATACCCAGATCTACCACTGTATAATGCACACAGCACATACCCAGATCTACCATTGAATAATGCACACAGCACAAGCCCAGATCTACCACTGAATAATGCACACAGCACATACCCAGATCTACCATTGAATAATGCACACAGCACATACCCAGATCTACCACTGAATAATGCACACAGCACATACCCAGATCTACCATGATTAAATAATGCACACAGCACATACCCAGATCTACCTTTGAATAATGCACCAACCAATCTGGGTCCATGCAGTCTGCTAGCAGTAATCATAAGAACAAACATCGTCCAATGCATTATATGATGGTAGATCAGGGTCTATACTGTTTGCAGTTGGATGCAATTTAAATAGGAACATACATGCTAAATCTAATTTTATCCTCAATCAAAAAAACACACTATAAAGGTTTGGCTTTCATTGACCTGCCATTGCACAACTTTCTTTGCTTCCCTGAAAATAAGATATCATTAAAATACAATGATCAAATTTTATGGATACAAAACATCGCACAACCTGAAATACTGTATGCATGGTATCATTATAACTTTAATCTTTTTCTTAATGACTTATTGTATTTTCATGTTGTCACACCATATTTATCAGTGCCATATGTGAACTGTATAGACTTTGCCAGACTCCAATCACCCTATATGCTTGCTTATAAGTCAAGTCAAACTGCAAACAACAAACATCCTGATCTGTTGTAGCATAATGCAACTGCAAATCCGGGTCTATATTGTCTGTTCTATAGTATACTTCTAACAAACTGCACTGACACAAATATGCTGGCGCATTATGCAATGGAAGATCTCAGTCTGTGCAGATTGCAGTTGGACTCTACTTGTAAGCGGGCATAGATAGTACTCAACAATTTTCTAACATCTCTAAATTTCAATTATGATTCCCAAATCTGGAGTAATATCTGCTAGTCAAAATGCTGATTCACGTTTTAATAAAAACTGAATGCAAAAAGGTAAATCAAAGAAAGAATTTCTCAGTATTATTTAAATTTGGCAACTATATAAGGATCCAAAGGTTAAAATGAATCCAATTTACTTTTTTGCAATAATCTGAACAACACTAAAAATAAGTTGCTAAATATCTATATTTTTTAAATTTGAGTACCAGTTCAAGTTTTGTCCTCAGACATTTTCACAACTAAAGGGTCTGGTCTTAAGATTGTAAAACTCAGGGCTTGAGCTTGAAATAAAGTTTCTATTATCAGCCGATCAGAAACATGTGGAACTCGCCATTCCAGAAAAAAGAATCTTAACTCCTTTTTTTAAATAATCCAAAATGTATCATGTTTTGAGATAAAACAAGACCCTTTCAAGAAAAATTAAAGACTGCATTTTTGTTCCTAATGCCTATCGAATGTTCTGTGGAATGTTCATAGTTACCACCAAACATGAATAAAGAGAATTATAATAAATAATAAATTTTGAGATTCATAAAGGAACTTGTGCCATGGTCTATGGCATTTGTTTGAAATCAAATGGTGAACGAAAACCATAATTATACTGTCTATACTCACATGTAGGTCAGATCCAGCTGAAAACTGCATAGACCCAGGGCCAGTGCAATATCCCAATTATATTGTCTATACTCACATGTAGGTCAGATCCAGCTGAAAACTGCATAGACCCTGGGCCAGTGCAATATTCAACAGCAGATCATAGTCTACATTGTTCAAACTGACTTACAAGTTTAAGTAAATAGAGTTTCCTGATTTCATGGCTCATTATGTGAAGGTATATCTGTTCATGACTGAATTTACATTACTGATAAAAAAAAATATCTTTGACTGATAACTCCAAATCTTTTCAACTTGTAATTTCCAAAATTATTAATAATTACTATTTTTTAAATAATTCCTTTTTTGCATCCTGTTATTATGTTCCAGCAAAGAAGGACTTAGAGTTATTTACAAGAGTGTAATTTATACACAAACTCTGACTTTATATTTTTGGACTTAACCATTTTGTCTTTTCTTAGAATCCATAAACATATTTGGCACAATACAGCCTGGATTGTGTTGATGTGCCTTTAAACCTTACACATACACACATATGAAATACCATCTGCCTAAAGAATGCCAACCCCTCCAGAAAGGCCACCCCTCTCACATGACCAGCAGCAGTCATTTCAGTGAAAAAATTTACCAAACTTGAAAAGAGCTTTCTCACATGGTAAATGTGTCCTGCATTTTAAATTTCTTAAAGGAAGTTAACATTTATACTAAAATAAAGCTAATTTACAACTCTATTTACTTTGAGTATTTTTAATCAACATCTCCACTATTAATCACCATAATTTATCTTTAATTATCTAATTACCCTTTATATACACCATTTACATCCATATTGATCGAAAACCTTCATATATTTTCACTGTATCATCATTGTTTTTGTACTTTTACTGCTCACTGGTAATAAACCTTTTTATCAATTAACCTTATATGTGGCACCATATTGCCTTACATTGCTGGTGTGCTTAAAAATCCACAATTAATTTACATAATTAACCACATAATACTGACAGACAGAAATCTCGTTACATTTGTTGATGTCAAAATTCAACCCATTAACATTTGGTCCAACATGATGTTATAAAATATCTTTTGTCTATTCATCGTGGTAAGTAATATGATTATCCTTAATGCTGTGTGTTCCTTACTTTTTAGGTTTTGTCACTTTAATAATTACAATAATTACCACTGATAATTATCAAGATGAAACCGATAAGAAGCACAACATTGTTCAGCTCATGTCAGTGCAGCATCAAGTCACCAAACATTAAAATAGTATGTTCTCCCCCATTCATCACAAAACGTACTGCAAGGTTATCAGATCACAAAAAAAACAAAGGTAAGAAAATAAAGTTGATCACATGACAAGCTCACTTCCTTTGTAAGCATTCAGCACCTTGCGTAATGACTATAATTAGCCAATGAAGCAATAATTTTTCTATTGCAAGACGTGCATACTGCTATCAGACATTGTTCAAAGCTAAATTTTTCTCAGCAGAGAAAATGATATTTCTGCATCTCCACTGCACTGAGGAAGTGTCAAACATGTAATGACCATGGGCACCCTAGTTAGAATGTTTACACATATTGTTACTTAAAGGACTGAGCTGTGTGGTGTTACTACATTGTTGGATGCTGTACACTCCAGAATAGTTACAGTCAATATGGTGTTTGCAGTATGTGCGAAGAATAAAAATGCTTTCATGGAATCTGCACTTCATAAATTCAAAATCCACCAACCAGAGTTTTAAAATTTAGCTTTGCTGAATTGTGCATGCTTCAAGAATGGCTCATTCAACCTTCAATCACAGCTGCATTGACATTGTGACCTCATAAATTAAATGAATCCATGCTATTCCAAAATTAACATGTGCAGTAAAATCTGTCTTCAAAGAAATGTTGCCTCTCATCACTTTTGTTTCCTGAACATAGTTTTTTTTGATCTTACTTCAAATGAACTGGACTGTTCCACTTCATGTATTTTACCTGATCAAAAAGGTCTTATGTGTTCTCCCCTAAAGGATTCTTAACACAAAATCACCCTACTAATTGTCAAGTCAGTTAAGTAATCTGTGCAATGGTGATTTTTTTATCTCTGACTGATTTACCATTTAATCACCTCTGTGGTAATCAAGTGTATAAACTTCAAAGAGCATTAAGCATGAGAACTTATACAGTTTACTGTCAAGAAAGGTCTCACTCTTTTGCTTTAGAAAACTAGATTACTGAAAACAGCACTTTTTGAAACACACCCATGTCAGGGGTATAAAAATCATTTTATTTTTTGTGCAACACATCATGTTTTGCATGTTGATATAGGATACTTCCTATTAATATTAGTAACTATAGATGGCAATAGGTGCATCAAAAAAGGTATCACTCACTACAGTTTGGTCTGCATGGGCTTGAACAGAGAAATTTGTGGACAAAATTAGGAGTAGGCAATCAAGGGAATCAACTCCTCAAAATGATGACAAGGAATACTACAAAATCTTATTCAATGTCTATTCAGTATAAAGGTATGATAACTTGTTTGAAATCCAACAATTCTAAATGAAGTTATGCTGTGGAAACCAAAGGAGGACAGGAAACCAGGGTCTTGTAAATGACAGTAAGAAATGCTAAATAATCAAATTCATTTAATGTCTCATTAGTATAAAGCTGAAAAACAAATCTGGAGGAAGTCCAAGAATTTGTTGGTAATGCTGTAAAAGATTGGGCACTAACTCCTGTAAATGATGTGGAATGGTGAAAATAAAGCTTATTCAGCATCTCATCAATATAAAACCCAATGCCAAATTTGTTTTTAAAACCAACAACCTTGTCAAAGTCATGCTGCAGCAACCCAAGTCAATAGGACATACTCAGGAACATAACACTTGTAAATGATGTTGTGGAAAACTTGGAATGAAACTTTTTTTAAGTTCTCGTCACTTCTGAACCCCATACCAAATTTGGTTGAAATCCAACAAACTTTGATCAAGTTGTGCTGTGGAAATCAAAGTCAGGAAGACAGACAACTGAGAACATGACTCCTGTAAATGGAGTTGAAAGCTGGAAATCCAACTCATTTCAGGGCTTATCAAAGTAAAGTTGCATACAGAATTTGGTTGAAATCAACCAAATCTTGCTAAATTTATGCTGTAAAAAAAAAAAACAACGTCTGGCAGGCATCTAGGAGGCTTAACTCCTACAAATGATGTTGTGAAAGCTGGATATTAAACTCATTCAAGATCTCATCAATGTAAAGCAACATCCCAAATTTGACTGAAATCCAATTAGTGTTGTCCAAAATAAGCATTAAATAATTTCCGAAAGTTACTAATACTTAAATATAAAATATATTAATAATTCTTAAAACTATTATAATTTTACTAACCTGTAATATTGCTTTATTAACAGAGGCCCCACCTGTTGCAATGACTCTGGCATCTGGTCCTGAAATGAATCATGAGTGTTATTTGGTAGAAAACTTAGTAATACAGCAGGTAAAGCACTATGTTTTTCCTTTTTTCATTTGCCAACAACTTTTTTACCCTCTCTCTCCATATATTTCATATTATAAAATGCAAGAGCCCCTCAAAGGGACATATATTCTGCTGACCAGTAATAATTTCCAGGAATCTAAGATAAGACAATTTCTTCTTTTTATGTGTTGAGCGGTGAAATTATCATTGATAGACTTGGATCACCCCTGTCAAAATGACCATCCGTTCAGAAGAAGTGGCAATAAGATTTTAAAGATGGCCATCATAGTGGCCATATCAGATGTAAACAGACCATCCTCATTTAAGGCAGGATAGAGATCATAAAAGTTTTTTTGGTGAAAACCCAGTATCAACATAACCATCATACATGAGGACTAGTAATAGCTAATTTTTCAAGATAGCTGTTGTTGTGACCAGTGTTGAATATAACATCAACAGAATTCTCTTTAGGACCAAGTAGGCACAATAAGTATTCTGGAGAAAACTCCATGTCAATATGACTTTATATTTAGGAGCAGCGAAAAAAGGCAATTTATGATGACCAAATGCTACAAAGCTCACAAAGAAAGACAATTCAGGATGACCAAATGGTGCCTTTTAACATACAAAACTCCTTACAGTTTGGAAGAAAAAAAATCATACAAAAATTATGGAAATTTTCAAGGTTCCAATTTGTTTTGTGTTATTTATCATGCAATTAAATAACAAAATATTTTTTTAACAACAATTCCTAAAGAGCAATATTATATTAAAATGAAGCAAACCTGGAATTTTGAAACAGATGCCAAATAACAGATACTAAATACCAGATACTAAATACCAGATACCAAATAACAGATACCAAAACACAGATACTAAATAAACAGTACTAAATAAATCACAGAATATCATTATCAATATCAAGAAAAAGAAGTCAGTTGTGTGGAGCTGTTAGAAAATGTGCCAACCTACCTATCTGCAATCCACACTTCCTGGCGTACACCAACCTGGCCATAAACTGGCTTTCCAGGACTGCCCTCACTTCTGACTCATTAGAAAACCTTTCCACCTACAAGTAAAGGAAAACCAGAACAAGATAAGAACACATTATCTAGCCTGCAAACCAGGCTATGATTTACAAGCCATGTAGAACACTGATCCTTTGTGTACATGGATAACTCACAAACATGCTTATAATGTGAAGGTAATTGTGGATCCCTTGTTTTGATTATAAAAAGTACCCCCAAAATAAGCCCCTATTTGCTGAATGTAAATAAAATTGTGTTCAAAATTGGTAAATGAAACTCTGATATATCATTTCACTGCACACAAAAAAAAACAGCAGTTAAAGCTCAGCAATTTGAAAGTCATGAAATGTGTAACTTTTAATGAAAATCTATCTTTTAAATTTTATTTAAAACAAATTCAGTACACTGTAAATCAGAATACATGACAAATATATTGGTTAATAAAAATGTCAGTAAGACCTACTGGTCACAATTAATTAAGAAATAAATACCAATCAAATAAGTCTTATCAAGTGAAATTTGTGTTATAGTTTAATTCAATTTCGTTGTAATCATCATATGTATCCACACATGAAAAGTTTCAATCAAAGCGATTGATGACATCGCTTAATTAAGGTCTGACTGTGTTCTGGTCTTGGAGTTGGTTGCATTATTACAATCAATTAAAAGTCGACCTGCACTGTATTATCATTTTAGGTATTCTTCTGTGTCAAGTCAAGGGGGTAGAAAAAGGTGACAAGGGTAGAATAAAGGTAATCCTGCCTGCATAAGAGCTAATGGTCATACTCAACTCATTTCAACTGACTATTTGACCAGCAAAAAGACTGTAAATATATGTAATGTAGCCTATAAACCTCTAAGGACACTAATACTCACCAGGCCTATAGCCTATAAACCTCGTACAAGGTTCATGAAAATCTTTGTTTCACTGAGTTGACAGTCATGCATAAACCATTATTTGTTAACTATCTTGTAAGAATACTTTTTATTTGCAAAAAGTTTTACTGCCTTACCAGGCCAGTAGCCTATAAACCTCTAAGGACACTCATACTCACCAGGCCTCTAGCCCATAAACCTCTAATGACACTAATACTCACCAGGCCTGTAGCCTATAAACCTCTAATGACACTCATACTCACCAGGTCTGTAGCCTATAAACCTTTAAGGACACTCATGCTCACCAGGTCTGTAGCCTATAAACCTCTAAGGACACTAATATTCACCGGGCCTATAGCCTATATACCTCTAATGACACTAATACTCACTGGGCCTGTAGCCTATAAACCTCTAAGGACACTGATACTCACCAGGCCTATAGCCTATAAACCTCTAATGACACTCATACTCACCAGGCCTCTAGCCCATAAACCTCTAATGACACTAATACTCGCCAGGCCTGTAGCCTATAAACCTCTAATGACACTCATACTCACCAGGCCTATAGCCTATAAACCTCTAAGGACACTAATACTCACCAGGTCTGTAGCCTATAAACCTCTAAGAACACTCATACTCACCAGGCCTATAGCCTATAAACCTCTAAGGACACTCATACTCACCAGGCCTATAACCTATAAAAGTCTAAGGACACTAATACTCACCAGGCCTGTAGCCTATAAACCTCTAAGGAGACTAATACTCACCAGGCTTGTAACCTATAAACCTCTAATGACACTCATACTCACCAGGCCTATAGCCTATAAACCTCTAAGGACACTAATACTCAAAAGGCCTGTAGCCTATAAACCTCTAATGACACTAATACTCACCTGACCTGTAGCCTATAAACCTCTAATGACACTCATACTCACCAGGCCTATAGCCTATAAACCTCTAAGAAGACTAATACTCACCAGGCCTGTAGCCTATAAACCTCTAATGACACTAATACTCACCGGGCCTATAGCCTATAAACCTCTAATGACACTAATACTCACCAGGCCTGTAGCCTATAAACCTCTAATGACACTAATACTCACTGGGCTTGTAGCCTATAAACCTCTAATGACACTCATACTCACCAGGCCTATAGCCTATAAACCTCTAAGGACACTAATACTCACCGGGCCTGTAGCCTAAAAACCTCTAATGACACTAATACTCACTGGGCCTGTAGCCTATAAACCTCTAATGACACTCATACTCACCAGGTCTGTAGCCTATAAACCTCTAAGGACACTAATACTCACCGGGTCTGTAGCCTATAAACCTCTAAGGACACTCATACTCACCAGACCTATAGCCTATAAACCTCTAAGGACACTCATACTCACCAGGTCTGTAGCCTATAAACCTCTAAGGACACTAATACTCACCAGGCCTATAGCCTATAAACCTCAAAGGACATTCATAGTCACTGGGCCTGTAGCCTATAAACCTCTAAGGACACTCATACTCACCAGGCCTGTAGCCTATAAACCTCTAAGGACACTAATACTCACCAGCCCTATAGCCTATAAACCTCTAAGGACACTCATATTCACTGGGCCTGTAGCCTATAAACCTCTAAGGACACTCATACTCACCAGGCCTGTAGCCTATAAACCTCTAAGGACACTAATACCCACTGGGCCTGTAGCCTATAAACCTCTAATGACACTAATACTCACTGGGCCTGTAGCCTATAAACTTCTAAGGACACTCATACTCATCAGGCCTGAAGCCTATAAACCTCTAAGGACACATACTCACCAGGCCTGTAGACTAAAACTTTTACGGACACTCACACTCAACATTTTGCCATGGAATACTTCCCTTTATGCACAATTTACATAAGCAAACATTTGGTCATATTTCAAGGACATAGTTCACAGACTCCTGCTTAAAACTTACAAAATTTTGATTTGAAGGTGAGTAATGTTCATAGCTGCTCATCATTTTCAATTACTTAACATTAGGGTTCTCTATAATGTACATACCTTTCATCATTTTCAATTACTTAACATTAGGGCTATCTATAATGTACATAGCTGTTCATCATTTTCAATTATTTAACATTAGGGTTCTCTATAATGTACATAGCTGTTCATCATTTTCAATTACTTAACATTAGGGCTGTCTATAATGTACATAGCTGTTCATCATTTTCAATTACTTAACATTAGGGTTCTCTATAATGTACATACCTGTTCATCATTTTCAATTACTTAACTTTAGGGCTATCTATAATGTACATAGCTGTTCATCATTTTCAATTACTTAACATTAGGGTTCTCTATAATGTACATAGCTGTTCATCATTTTCAATTACTTAACATTAGGGTTATCTATAATGTACATAGCTGTTCATCATTTTCAATTACTTAACATTAGGGTTCTCTATAATGTACATAGCTGTTCATCATTTTCAATTACTTAACATTAGGGCTATCTATAATGTACATACCGTTCATCATTTTCAATTACTTAACATTAGGGCTATCTATAATGTACATACCTTTCATCATTTTCAATTACTTAACATTAAGGCTATCTATAAAGTACATAGCCGTTCATCATTTTCAAGTACTTAACATTAGGGTTCTCTATAATGTACATAGCCGTTCATCATTTTCAATTACTTAACATTAGGGCTATCTATAATGTACATAGCTGTTCATCATTTTCAATTACTTAACATTAGGGCTATCTATAATGTACATAGCTGTTCATCATTTTCAATTACTTAACATTAGGGTTCTCTATAATGTACATAGCTGTTCATCATTTTCAATTACTTAACATTAGGGCTATCTATAATGTACATAGCTGTTCATCATTTTCAATTACTTAACATTAGGGCTATCTATAATGTACATAGCTGTTCATCATTTTCAATTACTTAACATTAGAGTTCTCTATAATGTACATAGCTGTTCATCATTTTCAATTACTTAACATTAGGGCTATTTATAATGTACATAGCTGTTCATCATTTTCAATTACTTAACATTAGGGCTATCTATAATGTACATAGCCGTTCATCATTTTCAATTACTTAACTTTAGGGCTATCTATAATGTACATACCTTTCATCATTTTCAGTTACTTAACATTAGGGCTATCTACAATGTACATACCTGTTCATCATTTCAATTACTTAACATTAGGGCTATCTATAATGTACATAGCTGTTCATCATTTTCAATTACTTAGCATTAGGGCTATCTATAATGTACATACCTGTTCATCATTCTCATTAAACCGGAAGGTTCCCATGACAACAGGTTGGACTTCAGCTGTGTCAAAATATATTCCTGGAAATAAAGGGATATGAATTTAGCATGATAAAGTAAAACTGGAAATTTTTATTTTGAAAATTTCCCTAAAATGGGTCACTTCTCAAACAAATGTAGTACATTTGTTCCTTTTCATTTATTCGGTAAATACAGTTTGAAATTTTATCTTTATTTTTTATTACAAGAGTCAGGAAAAGATACAAATTTCTTAGACAACAGGAGATGAAATGAAGGGCACTTTGTCAAAATGCAAGTACTTAATGGCGCAAGTGCAGTAAGACATTTTACTGTATATATAGTGTGTTCTTCGGGGTCCGATTGCACAGTTTCCACTAATATTTATATAAAACTGTTCATATGAAACTGATAGAAAACCTCAACTAGAATCAGTTATACACATGGCAACATACATGTAAATATGTATGGAGTGTAACAAAATGACAGTTGTATTGACACATCACTCTTGACAAAATGACAGCTGTATTGACACATCACTCTTGACAAAATGACAGTTGTATTGACACATCACTCTTGACAAAATGACAGTTGTATTGACACATCACTTAGTAATCTGCATCTACAGCCATCTTAAATGGCAGAAGGAAGGAGATTAAAAGCAAAGTAGAAGCAGTTTGGGGCAAACACAAGTGGAGAGAGGCCAACTGTTTTGTACCTGGCTGATAACTGCTCTGAAATAAGATTCCACTCCAACCTTACTTACGACCACTCTTTCCCAGCACAATCAATGGTTTTATAAGTCTTTTATTGTTGACCTACATATATTGGGCTATTAAATGTTAAGAAAACTATGCTATATTATTGTTGCTATATATTAAAGTTACAGTGCATTACAACTACAGTCCCACAACAACTAATGGTAGTCTTAAGGGCAGTACAAATATTTCAACTACTATATTGCACTGCCAAACAAAAGCAGCAATGTTTCTAGTTAAACTCTCATGTTACGTAACAGAAAAAGTGCTGGTGCTGTCACTGAAAATTTTACAAAATGTATCCCAGTGGACTATCACAGTTAATGGGCTTACTCATTATTTATTAGTAATTAATTCAGTCACACTGAAAATTAAGGATATAAGCAATTGAGATTTTCCCTTTCCCATGTTATTCAACACTGCAAAATATTCATATAGTCATCTTATGAGAACAAAAAAGTAAAACTAAATTACAGAGAAGTTAACTGGGTTACTTATAATGAACATATACTTACAAAAGATCTGCACGAGCCCTACAGCTCTGGGTACAAGGCTTATTACATCCTGTATAACCTTATGTGCTGACAAATTTCAATATTTTCCTTTTCCTTGAAAAGTTTTTTCATGAAACTAGAAATGTGGGGTATAAAGTCAATCTAAACCAAACAAGTTACACTTAACAAATATAATGAATTCAAAATGTGAGGTACAGGAACCCACTATATGTTTGATACTCCTGTGTATATTAATGTCATTTCAATCATATTTCAACACACTGCAGACCAGTTTTGAAGGACAATCTAATAAATATCAGATTACTACTAATATGTATGTATATATATATATATATATATATATATATATATATATATATATAAATAAAGATATGGAATAAAACAAAACTTTAAAAAGCTAGAAGACCAACCAAGCTGAGTTGGAGGTGCAATGTCACAGGAATAAGACAACCAAAGTAAAACTAACCAATGTTTCCATGATTTCCCTTAGGTGCTGCCTTAAGAAGATCTTCAAACTTTTCCCATGATCCCTCAGCATAGAGGTCTCGTATTTTCTCTCTGGTTAATGAGCTATTTTTAAAACTGAAAAATATCAAGATAGCTTGTCTGAAGTATATTAACAAAGTCTTTGGAACACTGAATTACTAGATGAGGGTTGTTCCATTTAAACGTACATGGTACCCAGGGAAGGCAATTTTTTAAAAATATATGCCAGGGTAGTTCAATTTCACAGAGTTCAGATTAAAATGACAAGAAAATTCTAAATTGCATTTATTGGCGAGTACCCCACTCTAAAAGTGCCTTCCCTGGGTCCCATGTATGTTTTAATGGAACAGCCCTGAAAATATTTTAATGGAACAGCCCTGAAAATATTTTAGCAAATTTCAATGGAATAAGCCACTGTATGATTCTGTCTTAATCTAAGTATAAAGGTATCCAAGAAACCATTAAAATTTTAACATCTTTATATCCTAATATCAGGGTCACATTCTTAAATTTAAATGAACTGGTCCCACGAACTAGTGTCATTTGGAAAGTACTTGTTCCATAGAGTAGTGGTTTGGGAAAGTAACTGTCCCATGGACTAGTGGCTCTTGGAAGGTATTTGTGCCATGGACAATTGGCTTTTGGAAAGTACTTGTGCCATAAAGTAGTGGCATTTAAAAAGTACACAACACACTCTAAAACCTCCTGTAAACAAATTTTTTAATCTTTTGTAAATAAAACAGAAGAAAAACAAAATCAACAGTAAGAGGCTATTTTTTTGTTATTCATTAATACCAGATATATTTATCATGTAATAAAAAAAAGTGATGTTTTACCAAGTGGTAAAGTCACAAGTTAAAATATGTTATTTTTGTAACACAAACTGAAATATATCTAGTATCAATGCATGTATGATAGTGTGTGTTTCATTATATAAAAACTGTTTTCCTATATGTTTCATTCTCTTACACTGTATAGAATATTTTACCATATCTGACTACAACATCACGTCAGATAAAAGCATGAAAACATGCTGCATGTTGATCTTACTGACAATGTAGTACATGGGACATAACTCCACAAAGAAATAAATGGTATCTTCAGCAAAATTATTTTCATGCATAAAAGGTAATAGTTTATTGAACAAGGTTTTCTTGCTGCCAGTATAACTTGTGCAAAATGAATATGTGTTTACATGTGAAAAAGGAAGGAATGAAGAAAGAAAAAAAACTTAAAAATAATGTCACTAATAATCTTTTTAATATTTCAATCTCACGTATGTCATAAATCACTCAATTTTTTCTCTGGCCTTCTGTTTTCAAACCTCTAAATGAAATGGTACTTTACACTTAAAGTTAGTCTGCTCACTCAGTAGACTGCATTTTAAAATCCACTTGTCCAAATGGACAAGTTCTTTGGAAAAACTACTTGTCCCATAACCAAACCTGAAATCATCTAGATGAAGAGCCTTAAAAACACTGTGATTAATGAAAAACCTTAAAAGTACTATGTGACGTAGTAATTGATATGAATGCAATATTGTTCTGGGAAGCATTTACTGTATATCCTTCCTGGAACACTGTATTAGTTCCTCTAAGCAACATTCTAGTGAATAAAACGGTTTGAATAGTAGAGCCAATATAACGGTTTCTCAGGCATGTCTCATGGAGAAAATCTATCAACAAACACATTAAAGGGAATGAATCATGTGATACTAGTCTGACTGCCATTCATACATTTTGGCATATAAATAAAGCTACTTTTGATTCTTCACATTTTCTCTTAGATTTTGATCAAGCTTCTGCTCAACTATCTGGTACAAGATGATCAATATGTTTGTGTTCAACTTGTTTTTAAGGTCAAAAAGTCTGAAAAAAATTATTACTGTTTAGGGTCAGTGTTAGGATACAAGCTGCATATATTTTTCCAATTTTTGCAGTGGAACATTAACTTGTGTGGATTTTACTTTCTAGAGTCTCCAGACATTAGATTCAAGGATGATTTGTTCAACTACATTAGAATCCAATGTAGGTTCCATTTTCAGGAAAGGGACATGGTCTTTGGTCATGACAAGTTTAAACTGGTCATTGGAAATTGAGAAAGATTAGACAGGACTTTGTCTGCTTTTCATGAAAAGGAAAAAAGTCTGAAATCATGGCCTAACTGTTTTCAGATCTAACTTTTCCTTAAAAAGCCAAAGAGGAAGTTATCTATTTGAGGTACTGTGGCATTTCAGGAGGTGGGAGTGGGGGGTGGGGGTGATGTTTATCATCTCATACCAAGTGAAGGACGCTCTGAATTTCCTTATTAAGCTTTCAAACTGTTTGGCCTTCTTGCCCAAATAATCTGTTTGGGGAAATGTTTCATTCTGCAGGGTTTTTTAACATTTGGGCCAGGTGTGCTGACTCAGCACCTTTGGGTTCAAATAGGAGATCTGCATGCATGTTTTTCATCATGTAAGGTGAAGGCATGACTGTCTTGGAAATATCCACTTATTCTCAATTGAAAAGATTAAAATGGTATTTTCTGCCAGAGGGAAGCAAGCAGGACTAGTGGGCACTTGGATTATCTCACACTGTGCAAGACTTTAAGAATGTAAGGTGTATGGGAAAAGGCATTCTAGTTCTGGGTAAAGCAAATAAACTGCATGGGCTTTCAGATATAGGGCAAGTGAGATGAGGGTCAGGAGCTTGGCATTCCACCTCAATATGAAGATCTCCACAAGAGTTCAACCACAGCAGATGCAGATTTGACTAAGGCCAATGAGTAAAGAGACTATACAGTGTCAACCAGCTGATTCCATCTGGATGATGAGGTTCTCCAAACTGTATGGAATGGAGTGGACTTGAATGTGGATTCATCAATGAGAAGACCACTTCAGGAAATCCCAATCCAGAAGGAAGAGGTCAGAGATCAGGAGATTCAGTTATCCCTTGCCTATTAATGTAGCTGATGACAGTCAAGATGTTATGAAGAATGCATGTGCCCATTTAGCTATCATGAATTTATCTATTTTTGTGGATATCAATTTTGTCACTTTTCAAGAAATGACATTTTTTTTCAGTATCTAAAAGTGGAAATATAGGAAATTATTAAACTGCTGAAGACCATATTAATTTAATCTATTATAATTTATACACCTATTATTATCTATGTGACACTATTATTATTTATGTGAGACCTATCATTATTTATGTGACACCTATTATTATTTATGTGACACCTATCATTATTTATGTGACACCTATTATTATTTATGTGACACCTATTATTATTTATCTGACACCTATCATTATTTATGTGACTCTATTATTATTTATGTGACACCTATTATTATTTATGGGACACATAGTAAGTGAATGAAGAATTATTAAAATTTAATCTATTATTAATTATGTCACACCTAGTAAGTGAATGAACAATTACTAATAATTTACACTATTTTCATTTATGTGATACCTAACAAGTATATGAACAATTACAGAGGAAACTTTAATACCAAATAAGTCCCATATAACTTTCTGGATCTAGGGGGTTCACCAAGATATGACCTGTAAGTCCTGGAGTTGCAGATGGTAGCCACAAAAATATGACATCACTAGAACCCAAACTGACCTGAAAGAAATGAAAGTGAACTTTCTTGGATTTAAGGTAATTTCTGATAACTTTCATCAAATGAGTTCCTTTGATAAGTGATATTCTTTGCAGACTGGCCACAAGGATTTGTCTCAATGGAGCCTTGCAATATTAATCCAAACTCATTAAACTGGACTGGTCACTGAAACACTCTAAATTTGGTCACTGTAACGGCCAGTATAGAAACATATCACTGTATAAAACAAGTCAACTACATCAAGGTAAAGCAATGTATACTGTACCATATAAAACAAGTAAACTACATTAAGAAAAAGTAATATATACTGTACTGTATAAAACAAGCACATCAAGGAAAAGCAATGTATAATGTACCGTAGAAAACAAGTCAACTACATAAAGGAAAAGCAATGTATAATGTACCGTAGAAAACAAGTCAACTACATAAAGGAAAAGCAATGTATAATGTACCGTAGAAAACAAGTCAACTACATAAAGGAAAAGCAATGTATAATGTACCGTAGAAAACAAGTCAACTACATAAAGGAAAAGCAATGTATAATGTACCGTAGAAAACAAGTCAACTACATAAAGGAAAAGCAATGTATAATGTACCGTAGAAAACAAGTCAACTACATAAAGGAAAAGCAATGTATAATGTACCGTAGAAAACAAGTCAACTACATAAAGGAAAAGCAATGTATAATGTACCGTAGAAAACAAGTCAATTACATAAAGGAAAAGCAATGTATAATGTACCGTATAAAACACATAAACTACATAAAGGAAAAACAATGTATAATGTACCGTATAAAACACATAAACTACATAAAGGAAAAACAATGTATAATGTACCATATAAAACACATAAACTACATAAAGGAAAAGCAATGTATAATGTACCGTATAAAACACATAAACTACATAAAGAAAAAGCAATGTATAATGTACCATATAAAACACATAAACTACATAAAGGAAAAGCAATGTATAATGTACCATATAAAACACATAAACTACATAAAGAAAAAGCAATGTATAATGTACCGTATAAAACACATAAACTACATAAAGAAAAAGCAATGTATAATGTACCGTATAAAACACATAAACTACATAAAGGAAAAGCAATGTATAATGTACCGTATAAAACACATAAACTACATAAAAGAAAAGCAATGTATAATGTACCGTATAAAACACATAAACTACATAAAGGAAAAGCAATGTATAATGTACCGTATAAAACACATAAACTACATAAAGAAAAAGCAATGTATAATGTACCGTATAAAACACATAAACTACATAAAGGAAAAGCAATGTATAATGTACCGAACAGGATAAGCCAGATAAAGGATATCATTATCATTTGAAAGTCCTACATCTTTCAAATAAAAATAAGGTCAAATACACTGAGTGATTAAATTTTTACTGGCATAAATTATTCACAATATTTGGTAGTTAATTTGCATAACTTTTATGTAGCAAATATACTGCTCTTATCTAACAAAACAAATTCAGAATTCCATTACTTACCATAGCAAATATCCAAGCCTTTAATTAAAAACCACCCCACATTCCCCACCAACAACACTCACCACTCCACAATTATGAACCAGGGATCATAACCTAATATTTGGAACATGTGTTGAATTATGTGTAGTGAGAATAACCCAGTTATCAAGTGTCATACAACTCAATTACTCCCCAAAAACCTGTCCCATCCTGTAAATCATATCCTAAAAATTGCAGTCCTCTTTCATTTGTATGTAATGCATTCATCCTTATAACTTCATTTGTAAAGTCTAAATTTCAATCCCTTGATTTTCTGTTCTTGTTGCGTCTTTTGATTCATCCCTAGTTCATTTTAAGTCAAGCAGATGTGTCAAGTCTACTTATTCAATGAAGTCCAGCAGATGTATCAAGTCTACTAGTTTGATGAAGTTCAGCAGATATGTCAAGTTTACCAGTTTGATGAAGTCCAGCAGATGTGTCAAGTTTACTTGTCCAATGAAGTCTAGAAGACGGGTCAAGTAGACAGTCTAGTAGATGTGTTAAGTCTACTAGTCTGATGAAGTCCAGTGGATGTGTCAAGTCTACTTGTCCAATGAAGTCTAGTAGATGGGTCAAGTAGATAATCTAGTAGATGTGTCAAGTCTACTTGTCCAATGAAGTCTAGTAGATGGGTCAAGTAGATAGTCTAGTAGATGTGTCAAGTCTACTACTCTGGATGGGTATTAAGGCAGCACCAGTAGTTAAGTTTGGTCAACCTGACTGCAGAAGGCAAGACTTTCTTTATGAGAACAACACTAGCCCTTGGATATAGGATATTTGTTCCTTCTTTCCCTATTTGTAGGCGACAACACAAAAATGGGTAGTGGCTTTCATTTTTTTTTTCAAGTTTCTGGTTAGGGAACAACTTTCTTCATTAGGTCGGGTGGTTTATCACTTATTTCTCATTTGTTCACAGACACACACACACACACACACACTCATATATGCCCTCAGATTTGAGATAGTTAAGGGGACTGGTTCATGACGCAAAAGACAGGACTTGTTTCTAATTTCTCCTGAAGATATTTATGCACAGTTTGCAACTATAATGTAACAATTCAAGGCATAAAACAATGGTGTTTTGTATCTGCAGTTTGATACATTCCAAATGAACAGTAAACTATCCCTGTTAGCTGTCTGCATACAAACAAATCATTCTGAGCTGCCCAGATTTAAACTCAGTCGCTAACATGTGTCTCAGCAAAAAACAACCCATCCTGTTAAATATGCCAAGACAGCATGCATGAAGTCTGGTAAAAATTATTCAAAAATGGTACTGCAATTTCCTCAGGGACTGAGTGGACAAAAAACATATCACTCTAACAGATGATTGTTATACATATAACCAAATTCCACCTAGTAGTTGAAGACAATGTAGTGTTAATGGATAGTCTAATGGATGGACAAATGGAAGGTATACAAATATCCCTTAAACTACTATGTACAGATTAACACACTATCACATTATGATTTATAGCAATGACCAATTCAGATGTTAAATACTTACAATTATGTCCCCCTGCCGAGCTGCAAGTCCTGCAAGGGATGCTGGATTGTCCCCTGTAAATGCCACAACCTTACAGTCAGGTGAAAAATGATACCTTGATACCAAGTAGGAAGAGATGTTACCCTGAAAGAACCAACAGTACATTGTTATTATAGCAGCATGCATTGTCAAAATAAGAGAGGTTTGGGCTTTTTATGCAGAATATGAAATAATAGTATCCATGTATTGGTAGCACTTTTTAGATACACTCAACAACAAATTTCACTACATGATACCAAAGAGATAAGATTAAAATAAAAATAAAACTGCCAAAAATTTAAATAAATATGCCACAAAGAATTCTCCATTAATTTTATACCTTAAATAGTGTTGCCAAACATTAAAGGATATGTTTGTAAATGAATAATACTACTGCTCACAGAACATTGGAACCATTCTTTAAATACTCATATAAATGCTGGCTTCTTTCTTTCAATGTATAACTTAGTTAAGCAGTGTTTGTGGATTTACATGTAAATAAATCAAGGAATTCATTGGAACCTGGCTATAATGAACTCTGCATGGATTTAATAGGGAACACTGTCGTACTATACTTAAAGAAAATGAAACTTAAGGGCCTTATGGACCTATACTTGAAGAAAATGACACTTAGAAGGGTTTTATGGTTTTATGCAACTTAAGGGGTGATATAATTGAATATGAAACCAAGTAACATGCAGAGAGAATTCCAAATAGTAAATCAGAATGGCTGGTTCAAGGTTAAAGCAAATAATGACAAATGGTTTTAAGTCAGACAGACATTGATATACATAATAATCATTACTCTCTCATTGCCTTATCTAAAATCTTCATTATTTGTTACCTTCTAACATGATTTATTTCTATGACCAGGAGGTACACCCTAGGTCAATTTAGAGTCAGACATAATTTGCAAAAATCGTTACATACAGAAATGTGTCAAATCCAGATTCAGAACAAGAAAAAGACAAAAATGGTTCTTTGAACTTCCATGATAGTCACAAGCATCTTCCAACAGAGAATGTATCAATATTGATTGACAAGACACATAACTCCATCAAAGTTATATTACTGATTGACAAGGCACATAACTCCATCAAAAGTTATATTATTGATTGACAAGGCACATAACTCCATCAAAAGTTATATTACTGATTGACAAGGCACATAACTCCATCGAAAGTTATATTATGATTGACAAGGCACATAACTCCATCAAAAGTTATATTATGATTGACAAGGCATATAAAGCCATCAAAAGTTATTTTATTGATTGACAAGGCACATAACTAATCAAAAGTTATATTATGATTAACAAGGCACGTAACTCCATCAAAAGTTATATTATGATTGACAAGGCACACAACACAACTCTATCAAAAGTTATATTATGATTGACAAGGCACATAACTCCATCAAAACTTATAATATGATTGACAAGGCACATAATTCCATCAAAAGTTATATTACTGATTGACAAAGCACTCAACTCTATCAAAGTTATATTATGATTGACAAGGCACATAACTCCATCAAACGTTATATTATGACTGACAAGACACATAACTCCATCTAAAGTTATATTATGACTGACAAGGCACATAACTCCATCAAATGTTATATTATGATTGACAAGGCACATAACTCCATCAAAAGTTATATTATTGATTGACAAGGCATATAATTCTATCAAAAGTAAAGCAAAAGAAAGAAACCCTCCAAAAGGCACAAATTCATCTGTTAAAAAGTATCCACATCAAATAGCATCAGGATATGTTTAATGGGTCCTAAAATATACTGATGACAAGAAAGTCCAAAGAACCACATTGATCATGAAAAGGATATAACTCTGTACACCCAACCTGTCTTTAAAAATCCTCAAAGTTGGCGCTTGCAGGGAATGGTTGACCCTGGATATTACTGACCAAAGTTTGTCAGACAATATCCATTGGCCTTCTGTCAGTCACAGTGACCTTGACCTTTGAAATCTTAACCACAAAATCAACAGATGTCTTTCTAGCTTACATGTCATGCAAATTTAAGTGAATATACATGGTGCATAACTGAAAGTCTTATGCATAAACCATTTTTCTTCTTCAAGTCAGAGTGACCTTGTCCACTAACCTTTTGTCCCCAAAATCTATAGATTTCTTATATACGAATATGTAGAATTTAAGATAGTGCTTAGAAACCATTTTTATTCTTTCATTCACAGTAATCATACTTATGATCTTTGGAATCTGTAATTGCCAGGCTTCATCCTTACCACAAGTGCAAGTCAACAACAAGATGGTGCAGAAAGCAAAATTTTTTGCAAATTATGTTTCTCTGACAATACTTACCCAATCACATTAATATCAGAAATATAAGCTCTGCTATCCCTCTCAAATCCAGAAATTCCAGAAAGACCCCAACCATGTCTTGCAAGTCTTTAGACCAATTTACCAAGGGAAGAAACTCTTGCCAATTACTTCCTCTTTACCCATGCTAGGATAAGCAGAGCAATGTATCGACAAGGATGCTCACATCTGCAGGGTGGTGTGGGAGGATTTATTAGTAATGTGATGTGATCAGGTAAGTATTTCTGGAGAAACATGATTTACAAAAATCTTTGCTTTCTTCTTCAAAAATTTTCCCGTATCACATTAACATAATGAGAAAAGTTAAGATGAAATGCATATGCATCCAACCTCTACCAGCAGCCTCCAGTCATGGGAAGAATGTCTGAATTCAATGTAAGAAGGATAAACCACTCTACTAATATGACTGTAATGCAACCAATGGTCACATGACCCATGACAACAACACCCAGAAAAGGATAAAATATGACTTTCCCTTACTGAGCAGAAAAACCTGGGTAAATCTAGTAAAACCGCTTGATTCATGACATGAAGAGTTTGTGCTGACATCTGTGTGGTTAGTTTAGTGCCTTATGGCACAGCAACACAAGTAGGTAATTTAGTGCCAAGGCAACTGTAGTAAAGTGCCTTGCCCAAAAACAATCCACAGCAGCTGACCTAGGCTGATCTGATGGAAGGATTCGAATCTGCACCCTTTCGGTCTTCAGCCCGGCATGCTAATCACGATGACACTACGACTTCATGCTGCCATCTGAGCTGCAGCCACTGGAACAAACAAGCTCAAATCATTTCTCGGTGATGCCAGATTTTGTAGAAAAAACTTTACAAGATCGCTCCAGTCTTATGAGGAGATATTCCCATAAGGTGTATCTGGTCCTGAGATAGCTCAAAATACAGTCAGCATATTATCCACTTCTGCCACGAGGCCAGGGCTTGAAGGGTTATATTCCCTTTGCCTGCCTCAATGGGCACAAAGAAAAAAAAAAAAACATTTTCAGGGCATATGGCTCTTTTTTGTGAATTCAAAAAATTTTGAGAGTAGATAGGTCTTACTTAGCTGCCTCTCTCAACATGTCAACACAGACACTGAATAACAACTTTCAAGTTGCCCACAGATGGCAACCAGTTCTTAGCTATGAAAACCTGTTGCATCATTAATACAATGGGCCTATCTGATCTGAATGGGAATAGTTCAGGCACACAATTAACTCCCCCTACATGCTGAGGCTAGCATATCTGAAACTATGTCTTATAAGACAGTAGCTCCAAAGAGGCCATGGATAATGATTCAAATTTTAAAGAGGCCATGGATAATGATTCACATTTCAAAGAGGCCATGGATAATGATTCAAATTTCAAAGAGGCCATGGATAATGATTCAAATTTCAAAGAGGCCATGGATAATGATTCAAATTTCAAAGAGGCCATGGATAATGATTCACATTTCAAAGAGGCCATGGATAATGATTCAAATTTCAAAGAGGCCATGGATAATGATTCAAATTTCAAAGAGGCCATGGATAATGATTCAAATTTCTCTGAGTTGAGCCAAGTCAAAACCCATAAAAGAGTCTATTTTGGAAACAGGGTGAGTGATTTAAGTCTGTTAAGATCAAAGTTGGCCAGCAAGTATGACGCCTCATTGTTGTTACCTATATTCACTCTACCATAGTGCCAAATGTGTCAGAAATCACGCAGTGATATCCACTGCGAGCGATCACAGAAAACTTTCTTCTTGATTGGTTTTGTGGAGTTTAGTGCAATTGTTCAGCACATGAGAGTCTTTACATGACAGCCAGCATATTTGGTGGAGGAAGAACCTGGAAAGACTCTGGGAGTAAGCACTGACCCACAGGAAGAACCTGGAAAGACTCTGGGAGTAAGTTGTTGTTGTTGTTGTTGTTGTTGTTGTAGGGTTTAACGCCATTTTTCAGCACACGATAGGCTATACATGGCGGCCAGTATTAATGGTGGAGGAAGAACCCAGGAAAACCCCAGAAAGAACCACCAACTCACGAGAAACTACTGGCAAGCTTTCTCACATATCTACATTGGCCGAATCCGAGACTCGAACCCACGCAGCTCTGGGAGTAAGCACTGACCCATAGGAAGCAAATTGGGTTATTTGAGCACATTGAATTTTGACAGGCTCTTCCTAGGAATGCCTAACACTATTCTGAATACTGTTCACCCATGACTGGCCCCAATTCTGGTTCTGATTATCTGAATGGCTCTTGGAATCAGACCAATTGGAGGGACGGTGTAGCCCCAAATTCCATCCCAAATGACTGACACAACATCTATGGCCAAAGCCTCTGTGTCAAGGACAAAAGAGGAAAATGTGGACAGTTTCTCATTTCACCTTGTTACAAAGAGATTTCTTATCAGATGCCCCTAATGTGTTCAATTATCTGAATGATCAATACATGAAGGGGCCAAATGGTGTGCATATTTTCACCCATTTTTGACAGGCAATCTGCGAGGGATAAAATTCCCAGACCAAAGTGCACCAGTCAGGTGGTTTTGTCTCCATCCTGTTTGAGGAGGTAAATAACCACTACACATCTGTCTGGTATTAAAACAGTCACTTTCCTGTACAGTTTCTTTCACTACAAGTAAAAGTCATTCATTATAAGCCAAGAGGCTTATATGAAGAGCTTTCTCCAGGGCAACATATGAGCGCCACCCCCTCCAGACAAACTGATATCTGTACAAATTGTGACATCTGGTACAAGCTTCTATAATGAAGCTGTGAACTACTGTAGTTCTACAATGGATGTAGGAACTGTTTCAAATCGGTCTAGATCAAAATGTGATGATCTAGAAAAATGGAATTAGGCAAAGCAGACAAAGCAATGGCGCCTGCAGAGGGCACATATAGATGTGTCCTATGAGAATAAAATCTGCTGATACTTTTAAATAAGCTGGGACTTGCAGTAACCATCTTTCTGTTTCAAATCAAACTTTAGACCATGATCATACTACTTGGATCACCCATTCAGTATTAAGAAAAAGGCTGATCCAATCATGACTGCATTGGAGCAGTCTGGCACCAAATGAGAGACTATTCATAGACTGAGAGGTTAATGAATCATCAGCAAGTGTTGAAAGGCTTGAGGAAAGGGCAACTCTGTAGCTTTCTCCCTTAATGAATTGTCTCCAAGGGTAAGACATCTGCTGCTGTATGAATCCATACTGCTGTTGGGATTGCTGTTTCTGAGAAGGATACTGCCCCCTAACATCTCTCCTTTACAACAGAGCTTGTTGAAGGCAAAAGCGGGAGTAGTTACTAATGAAAGCTGTATAGGTACCTCTTACACTGCCTGCTTTTTTTATATCCTCTGCATGTTATATATAATCAATATTTGCCAAAGATATATGGGCATTTATCACAGATTGATTCATTGCCTTACTCATGACTTTGACCATGTGGGATGTTGACTCCCATGCATTCTTATTCTCTTCTTCTTCAGTGAGGAAAAATGTTGCCAAATATGCCCAGTCTAACATCAACAATGACAAAATATTCTGCACCAGTTTTGAAGATGCCTCAAACACTTTTCTGTCCACTTTAAATAACAGTGGGCTGGACATTTGTACCGTCCCAATGTTATTATAGGCACAGAAAATGTCATGACACTGTCTCTAAAATCAGGATGGTATTTTCCTGGCAGTTAAGCCAATAAGGTACCATTCTTTACTGGATGTCAGGAAACCAAAAATGCATGTTCCACCTTACCAGATGACAGGAAGGAAGGCTGTAAAGAAAGCATGAAGGATGGCTGGGGCTGAATGGAAAGCCTGGCAGTCAGCTGGAAGAATGGTAAAATGGCAGGATTGTCTATCCTAGTCCCCATAAGGTTGAGTGTACAATGGAATTAATGGCTGGTATGCAGCACATTTCATTAAGAAATTTTATTTCCTATGGTCAGGCTGGAAGGAAGACAACTGTTATGTCAATGTGTGGTGACAATGGCTGGAAACATGCATCAGCCAAATCAAAATCAGACCCCCTGCATCTTGCCAAACAGGTCCAAGAAGGCCATGCTTATACATGCCCACTGCACTGGCTAAATAAGAAGCTCTCTCTTCCATAAGCTTCAACCCATTATACAAGGTTTGCCAAACAAGGGAAAGATGCCCTCACAGCAAAGCAAAAGCATTAGTAGAAAATCATGATGAAGGAGGTATCAACAGTTCCCCACCCCCATCTGATGCAACTACAGCATCACATCCACAATCAATTTACTCTTCATCGTCTCCATGACGATGGCCTGGTATCATTCAGGTACATCTAGAGATGTTGCATTATATTCATCTCCAGCTGACCAGATGTGATGGTAGCTGACAGCCCTTTCCTATGTATCTTTGTCTGGGTGGGGGTGGGGGTGCCAACAAGGCATTTCCGCTACACCAATGAGAGAAGATAATTTCAGGGGTGAAGACTCAAGACAATGTTACTCACACAGCTAGTGGGGGCAAATGGTAGGTAATGGTTAAGAGTTTCTTCCCTTTGTTTATGTGGTATATAAACATGAAAACAAAATTTTAATCTTTCTGGAATTGCTGGATTTGAGAGGTTATGGAGCTTATGTTCCTAACATTTATGTGACTGGAGAATGTATTCAAATCAGAATTTGAGTTATGGTGCAAAAACAATTATTCTTCCTTATCCGAAGTGCTAGCCATCTACAAAGTTTGATAGCATTAGACAATCACAAACATGAGTTGTTGTGTGAAGACAATTTTCTTCTTTCAGTTAGTGACCTCTGACCTTTAACCCCCAAATCAATAGGTTTTTCAATTATAGGCCATTCACAAAGTTTGGTAACTGTAGATTGTTGTGTTACTGCACAAAACAAAATTCGTGATGGACTGACATATGGCCAGGCACAGTAACATAAGCTCTTTCTGAATTATTTTAAAGGATTATTCAGGGCCTGAAATTAGTGGCAGTCCGCTGACCTGAGGGGTAGTTAATTTCATGCTGAACTGTAAGTTTTCAGAAGTTGAATTGTCCAATGGGTAGAAAAGTTTCAGTTGTCTGCATCATTGTGTTGTGGGAAGATGAGTGAAGATTCAGCAGATTCAAGGCATGTTACTTAGTAATATTGGTTACAAGAAGTGTGATTAAACAGACAAACGGACAGAAAAGGAGAATACTACATGGCTCCAACATCATAATGTAGGATCCTAATCAACAGGTTTGACAGTATAATATTAGCCTTACCAACAAGCAAATATTTCTTATTTTATAATGAATCATACTTACGATCACTTGATGGGAAGGAACTGGTTCTCCTAATTTACTGGCAAGATCTGGAGCACAAGCCTACAAAGTAGTATTGGTAGTAGTAGTAGTAGTCAAGTTTAGAAACATGTCAGCACAATGCATGTTATATGGTACCAATTAAAAGTAAAGTCATAAGAAAACTATGGTAACATCAAAATAGTAAACATCTGTGTGTATACCACAATGCTATCATGAGCATAAAAAATTGGTAGCCATTTAGCTAAAAGAAACCAAATTCCTGAAAATATAATTCACATTCAATAATAGTATCCAATCATATTAACCTTAATTAGTGTCATGACATCAAGCCAAATAACTGTATGTGTGACTGAGGTAAGATACGCACAGAACTATATATGTGTTTTATTTCCAAGTCAAAGGAGAGAAAGAGGTTTTGTTTTGCTGTTGGAATAAATCTGGCCATTAGGTTGAGATGTATTTTTATGCCGTATTGAACAAAAAAATTTTTCCCATAACATGAATAGTTTTCTATCTTACCGAACACCTCTTTTGCACTTTCAAAACATTATTAGCATTACAGTATGAGTGGAATTCGAAACAAACTTGGATTGATAACAGTTGCATTTAATGCATCTAAAGAATTTAAAATTTGTATTAAACTGACATGAAATTTATGACACTTTTTGAATAATACAATCTCTCATCTGCTGCAAGACACTTGTGACATATAATAGTATTAATATGGATTCATAAATTTCATATTAAATACTACTCTGACCACTGGTGGCCTATGGTTAGAGCATCCACCTTGGATATGAGAGGTCATGGGTTCAAAACCCAGCCAAGACATACCAAAGACTTTAAAAAATGGTATTAACAGCTGCCTCGCTAGGTGCTCAGCATTAAGAGGTTAGTGTTAGGACTAGTCAACCTGGTTTTAGGATAACGAGACTGGGTGGGGCAGCATGCTACAGATCTGCGCTCGTGCTAGTCATCACAATAAACTGCCACACTACAGACGTCATAGTAATATGACTGAAAAATTTTTAAGGCTATGATATAAATCCAAATCACACACACATACACACACACACTCACATAAACACTTGTGTAACATCCTCCATTTTTAGTGAGTAAATCAGAAAAATTATTATTCCTAACATCCTATATTTACAACAATATTTGCAAATATATTATGAATGTAAAATTACAGTGTTCAAAATTTAATTTAAACTTACCTCCAAAACCTCAGCTGACCAGGATTTTGTCCTTATGTCCAACACATTCATTCCAGACCCATCACTAAAGTCAATGGGTGCATAATCTCCTATAAACAATGATGCTGCAAAACTGCTCACTAAAGATATTCTCTAAAGAAAATAAATGGAACAAAAATAAACGTTGTAGGACTCAGTCTTTCTACTTTATATGTTGAGAACTGAAAGCCATGACTCTTCCACTGAAATTTTGTTCCAACAGAACAAGAAAAATAGAACTTAACTTCTGTCAGATAGTAAAATAGGTACGGAAAATTCACTCAAGAATAAATGAATGTAGAATGGAAGTAACAAACTTGTAATGTAATTCTGTTATTTTAAATTTTACATGTAATTTTGAAAAAAATTGGAATGTTACGTTTTTAAAGACTTGCAAAAACAAAATTATTTAGAAGCGATGAAAGCTCCCTATAATGGTAGGGTCTTAAACAGAAGGACTTTTGTTGCAAAACCGAAGCTTGAAAAGACGGGTTTTTACGGAGCAAAACACATTTAAATGATGAAGTGAAATGCTGAAAATCCATCTCATTCAACAGCTCATCAATATAAAGGTTAAATTGCAATATTCTTCTGTAAAGATATGCCACAGAAAGCAAGGTTATAAGGATGGATGATAAGGGGATATAACTCTTGTAAAAGGTAACATGATCACTTTAAACTCCTCATGGTCTCATCAATACAAAGCTGCAAGCCCAATTTGTTTGAAATCCAACAAAGATCGTTAGTTAAAGTTATGCTGTGGAAACCAAAGTCAAGAGGACAGGTAATTATGGGGCACAACTCTTCTAAACAAGGCTAAAGCCATATAAGGCTCATCCAAGTCTATGTGACAATGTTCATGCAAAATCTCATCATCATATGTTGCATGATTATTCAGCTGTGCTGGTTAAAGGCAACATCCCATGTGAACAAGAGGTTATTTGTCAAATCCCACATCTCTTTCCAAAATTGAGCTGATCAGACAAAGCACATCTATGTGTTGAGACTATGTACCCACCATAATGAAGTAGAATATATTGAATGATTCTTGTTCCATACTGTTTACATGGATCTAGTGAAACAGAGATTTAAAATTCATCAAAAAGGGCAATAACTCCTTCAAAATGGGAACTAAACAGGCAACAACATGAAAAGGTATATTCATATGTAACAGGCAATTAAAAAAGGGCATCTAGTCACCTTAAAGCTTGCAAAGCTATGCAGCTTACATGTGTCTACTTATTGAAAGATGGATGGACAGTAAGGGTGATTAATATAGGGCCCCTGTATCTCGATAAGCAGCCTTAATAATACCAGCATATGCCCAACTCATGTAAAAATGTCCTCTACATATGTAACTTAAATGTCTGATTTGTGTCTTCTTTCAGTCAAAGCAATCTGACCTTTCAACTTTGACCCCAAGGTCAATCTGCTTCCTCTTTACTCCACGTGCAAGCCATCCACGAAGTTTGGTTCGGGTCTGCAATGTAGAACTAATGATATTGTACAAAAAAATCTTTTCTTCTTTCTGACACAGTGACCCTGATCACTGGCCTTTGAACCCCCAAAATCAGTTGGCTTCCTCCTTTTCCCAGGTACAAGAAATCTACAAGTTTGATGCAGGTATGATATGCAAATCTTGTGTTACAGAAACCGTTTTTATTCCTAGTCACAGGCACATTGGCCTTGGATCTTTTCTGACCCCAAACCTGACCAGATTCTTCACTGTTCCAAGCAATCTATAACATTTGGTACCTGTTAATAATGGAGAACTCAAGTTATTGTCTGGAAACCATTGGTCGTTTAGAAGTATTTGCTAACAGATGAATGGATGGACATGACAACACAATACATTGCACTATATGGCATGCACATAAAAAGAGGACACAAATACATTTCAATTTTTTTAAAACTACATCGATGGGGTAATTTTTTGTACTTATGTAGTAACTGCTTCATATAAATCTAATTACTTTTAACAAAACCTACTTCAGTGTTTTCATAGGCCTCTTGTTTGGTTTGGAAAATTTTACGAATTTGAATTCCTGTGAACCTTTCAAATCCTCGTGAGCCAGTTATCTCTGCAAGTATCTACAAAAAGAAATAATAAAGAGGAAATATGATTTATGTTCCACAAGTACAACAAAAATACTACCTGGACTGCAAAGCTTTGCTTTGTCTAACTGTTGTACTAGGGAAAATTCAGGTTATTTTGGACACTTCTTAAATGTGTTCAAATCAAATATTCATAAGTAGAATTACAGATGCTCAATGTGGAAGGGCTGTTATACATGCCATTTTCAACACCGGGTTTCTGTTATTCTAATGAGGAATATAAATTTAAATACTACATACAAAACAGGTAAATTTGGACAGCAGTAGAACAACTTTGGACTGATGCAGGGTAACATCAGACAAGTGAGGGGCAATTTCAAACATGTGCAACAGTAATCATACCATTAATGCTACTAATTATAACAACAACATAGGAATGATGATGATTATGGGAGTGGTGACGATAAGGATGATGACAGTGACCGAATAAGCAGAAGAACAATTATAGGATATATGAATCCTGACTAAAGTCTCTCAAATTTAAACAATATTTAATGAGAGAGAGAGCAAAAAAAATAGAGAGAGAGAGAGACAGAGAGAGAGAATTTGCTCCTCTGGTGTTTATGGCATATTAGAATATGAAGGTCAAATCATTGTGAGGCAATGAGAGCAAAGCACATTGTACATGGATACACCAAGGCCAGAGAAGTTTACCGGTGCTAGCCAGGGTAGGTATTGAACATACAACCCTTGGATTTAGAGTCTGACACTCTTCCAACTGAGAAAGAAAGGCATTTACCATTACCTAATATTTCATATCTTGTTGGTATACTGTGTGTGGTATACTGTGTGTGTGCATGTGTATTGACTGAAATAATAATAATAATAATAATAATGAGGACTTTGTATAGCGCCTAATCTTTAGAAGCTCTAAGCTCTTTACAACATTTGACAACACTTAAAAAACATATATAATGATATGATTACAAAATTAAAAACAAACACCACGAAAATAGAAACAGAAAATATGCTGTAAATATTTAAAGCAAGGATACATTATTAGGTCTTTACATCAATACTTTAAATTTGAGTGAAATGCAAGCACAAGGGTAGATTTTGTGTGAATGTCCTACTCTTGTAACTATAATATTCAATAAGTGTAAATTTTGTGTGAATGTCCTACTCTTGTAACTATAATATTCAATAAGTGTAAATTTTGTGTGAATGTCCTACTCTTGTAACTATAATATTCAATAAGTGTAAATTTTGTGTGAATGTCCTACTCTTGTAACTATAATATTCAATAAGTGTAAATTTTGTGTGAATGTCCTACTCTTGTAACTATAATATTCAATAAGTGTAAATTTTGTGTGAATGTCCTACTCTTGTAACTATAATATTCAATAAGTGTAAATTTTGTGTGAATGTCCTACTCTTGTAACTATAATATTCAATAAGTGTAAATTTTGTGTGAATGTCCTACTCTTGTAACTATAATATTCAATAAGTGTAAATTTTGTGTGAATGTCCTACTCTTGTAACTATAATATTCAAAAAGTGTAAATTTTGTGTGAATGTCCTACTCTTGTAACTATAGTATTCAAAAAGTGTAAATTTTGTGTGAATGTCCTACTCTTGTAACTATAGTATTCAAAAAGTGTAAATTTTGTGTGAATGTCCTACTCTTGTAACTATAATATTCAAAAAGTGTAAATTTTGTGTTAATGTCCTACTCTTGTAACTATAATATTCAAAAAGTCATGAACCAGAATCAACAGTTTATTAAAATATCATTATTGCAAATTAAATTATGGATTAAAAAAAAAAAGGCAGCTCAACTATGAAAATACTTATGATTGATATGACCATTGTATAATTTGTCGCAAAAAATAAATGCAACAATCTGAAAACCACTGAATATATTTTCTTTATAAAGAAATCATCATATTTTCTGACCAAGTTCAACTGATTTCTTCAATTTCATTTGCATCTTTTCACATGCTTTTTCTCCTTTTTTAAAGGAATGCTCTTTTCTCAGGTATCACATCTTCACTTGTCAATAGTTTGTGGCATTTCTCTGCTCTAGACTGTTTTCCTTTCTCCTTTGCAATGGTAACACAGCTCTGAGGAAGAAGTAATCCATCCACAGCTTTTGCTAAGGTGTCATAGCCAACTGTTGCATGCATGCTGTTTACTGCATTTGCTGGCACTGGGCGTAATATATGGAATTTGCTGGATTGGGCATGATATATGGCATTAGCTGGCACTGGGTGTGACATTTATGGCATTTACTTGACTGGGCATGATATATGGCTTTTGCTGGCACAGGCATGATATATGGCTTGATATATGGCATTTGCTGGCACTGGGCATGATATATGGCATTTGCTGGACTGGGCATTATATATAACCCTTGCTGGACTGCATGTGATATATGACATTTGCTGGCACTGGACATGATATATGGCACTTGTTGGACTGGGATTGATAGATGACATTTGCTTGATTGGGCATGATATATGGCATTTACTGGACTGGGCATGATATATGACATTTGCTGGACTGGGCATGATATATGGCATTTGCTGGCACCGGACATGATATATGGCTTGATTTATGGCATTTGCTGGCACTGGGCATGATATATGGCATTTACTGGACTGGACATGATATATGGCCCTTGCTGGACTGTGAGTGATAAATGACATTTGCTGGCAATTCTGGTCACTTGTGTGAAATTTAGGTCACAATGACCTAGTTTTAACTTAACGATGCAGTACTCTTCATGTTGCTTCTACATGAGTGATATGAAATCTACAGGTAGCAGAGTGAGAGTAACAAAGCTAAATGCAATGGTTAATGCAGGTCACTGTGGTGAGAAATACTGATATCCGTGACCTAGTTTTTACCCAAGAGTACAGTAGATCTCAGGAAGTATAGCAAGAATTATTCTGTCTGCTATCATACACTGTGTTCACTTATTCATGTGGACTTCAAATCTTTAAGTCCTTTTCTTCAATTAAATTTCCCTTGTTACTTTTAAATTCATAGTATAAGATTTGATTTTAGAAGAAGTCTTGAACTTTCCACACAAAGATAAATGTTGGTAGGTCTTTTAGGTCTTTAACTTCATGGTTTGTAGCACCCAAAAAATCCAAAATTTTTTATCCAGCAAAAAGAAAGAATTTGGTGCTCATGAATAAGGCATTTACCATAAGAAAACTAATCTAAGTGCTGTTCCAAAGCTGTTCTACGACATGCATTTTGATTTGTGTTTGTTGCTTCAACATTTTCCTTTTGTTTTCACTTGTTTGGATTGAAATAAAAATGCAATTATCAAAGTCAAGTTTTCTGTTATCACAATATAAAATGAAACTACAAAGTCTTAGTAAAGTAATGATTTAATAAAATATGCATAAAATGCCAAAGAGAACACTGAAATTACAAGAAGCAAATTTTTCAGTAAATTATGTTTCTTCAAGAAAACAATCACATTAACGTTATGGTACAAGCCTGCTACCTCCAGAATCCAGCCCTACAAAACGTAAAAAAATTGTCTTTCAATAGAATATCACATTGAAAAAGGTCCATAACCATTGCCTATTACCTCCCCTTACTGTCACCAGTGTCACCCGTTTTTAAGCTGAGCCATATTACAATTAGAAAGCTCGCATGGCAGGGTTTTAAAGTAATCTGATTGGGCAGGTATTATTGAGAAACAATTTACTCAAAAAATTAGCTTTCTCTTTTGGATACATTCCTTAATCACATTAACACTGGAAGAAGGGACAATAAGACAGAATGCTTAACATCCTACCAATACATGATCTGTGACACCTATATCCGGCTAAAGTGATTACTGAATACATTTTACCAAAAAAAGTTTACTGGCAAATCCAGAAAAGCTATCATGCTCTATTGACTTTAAGTGAGTCTGGTGGTCATCTGGGCCACCACCACTGGACCTACCAGATATAAAGTTTGTCTCTGTGGACCTAAATCCCTAAGATAAAACGCGAGAACACTGACCCTGCATGACAGCCAACTTCTCTCAGATCAAAATGCTACATTTGAATGCTTGACTTGCAGAGATTATTCTAATGAGGCAACTCTGATCTTCTGGAACTTAAAAGTACTACGGACCATGGACTTGTCCTATCAAGAGGGGCTATCAGAATCCACTTGCTTGTCTGCAGTAAGAAATACTGATCTAACCATTCAACTTATTATTTTTGGTACTAAAACTGTGGGTGGGTGGGCAAATTAATATTTGTTTGTATCAACTGAAGTGGTTTCAGAAAGCAAAATTACATCTTTTGTCTGAATTTAAATATGTTGACTGTGAAAAGGGTTCCGTTGTTTCTATTGAAGGATCGTTGTTCACTGGATCTTTAAATACATGATTAATAACTCACCATGGCCCCACCCACTGCAGCTTCCACTTCACGACACTGTCTGGTAGTACTGGCATCCATCCAGATAGGAGATTCAGGAATACTAAATTCATCCTGTTAAAAAGATAAGAATGAGACAAAAATTAAATCTAATATTAGCATACCTTGGTGGCCAACACCTTGAGAGGCCTCTCTCACTCCCACCCTGACCCCTCATCTGAGGCCATCTTGCACAACACCAGAAAAATATATTTTTACATTTGAGTGGTATTACATTCGGCAATATTTTAAATGCAGACACAATGTTGCCATTAAAATAAGGACCACTGTACTTATTACTTTATTATAATGAAAACAATTACATTTTTGTGATATTTTCCAAGTGCTGCTCAGTCTGAGATCTGATGTGCAAAATTGCTGCCAGACCATCGATATGATGCCAGCTGATTTCATCATGGACTGACACATAATTATCACTTCCTGGGCACTACCAATGAATACAGTCCCAGTCTAATCTTACAGCATTTTTTTCGTCTCTCTTTCCGGTGGTGACTCAGGAATTAGATTTAGGAATTACATGTATTGATTTTGACTTAACCCTTTACCTTCTGCAAGTACTTACTGCCCTGACTACTAAGCCTGATAAGCAGCCTGCCTTCTAGCTGCTGTTTGTAGGCTGAATCCCAGAGCATCATAATGGCTGCCTGAGTGATAGCTTCTTGAGTTAGCGCACATGCTGTCTATATTTTCTATATCAATCTTGTCCCATGCAAACTATGTAACTTAATGAAAACTCATTTTCACCAATACGTACATATAATCCTCTGGAATCAATGTTTATTTTCAAATATTCATATAATAAAAATATACCTCAAGATATCTGTTGTGTTGATATGTGTATCAGACTACTTTTCTCACCACTATTTTGCACAACTGGAATATTTCTCCAGGAAACAACTGTAAAAAGAGATCTATCTCCCTTGCATTTTCATCTAAATTAAATGTTGGCCCTGAATCAGTTGTAAAGTCATCCACATGTAACAGTCCCTTGTGTTCCAAACAGAAAAGATCGTCGCGCATTTCATTCTCAGATTCAGATAAATCTGAAATGTCAGGTGTCGAAATAGGATTTATACTAATATCCGATCCTTTGTCTTTAATCGGATCATTAAAGACGCTCATTTGTAATGTCATCAATTTCAAATCCTTCAAAACTTTCATTGGAATCATCGTTGGAATACATGAATGTTGCCATTTTGTTTCACTTTGACAACTGACCTTGTTTTCAAAGGAAAGTCCCACTTATATGCTGTAAAACTACTAATAGAACACTTTCATCATTTTATGTAAGGACTATTATCATTGGCTAAATAGACCAGATGTTTGCGATTTCATAGAAAGCAAAGCTTTAATACTAAGCGTTTAGATGCGTCTCGGGGGTTTCCCAACCCTTGGCCGGAAATGCATGTATGAGCCAGCCAGGATAGAGAGAGTATTATTAGCAGCATGTATATGTGTCTCTGGGGTTACAAGGCTATTATTAGCATCACATATATGCGTTAGCAGAAGATAAAGGGTTAAAGGAATTTGTCTGTTCTTTAGAATATGAGTGCTATGGTTTGGTTGTCTGTGTGAATTTGGCAACAGTGCACAGTGAGTAATGAGACAATGTTGCTGGTCTGGAAATGAAATATGTGACACAATGCACATTGCTTTGTTTACTGTCCAGCCTCTCCAAAAATATAACCTATGACAAGAACTTCACCACAAGTTCTTCTTTGAAGATACTATAAATTAACATAAGATTTCATAGCATTCAGACACAGTGGAAGGTTCAGTACTGACAAGCAAATGTAGGTACTATATCGGAAAAATAATTGTGATCCGAGTTGTGCTGGGTGAGATGACAAAGGAAAAGATGCTTGCAACACCAGTTCAAATACTTATACATCTATGTGATATCTGATAATACATGCTCCCTGTTGGTATCACCATAACAATTGTTTGTCCAATTACCTCAATGCTAACATTTGATAAAACATACTTTCTATTCAAGTTCAGCACACACTGTCACACAAAGCAATGTAAGACTGTCAATTTGACAACATGAGAACCAGGTACTTCAATGCATTTAAGAGAGGGGAAAAAGACTGGTAAGAGCTATCTTGTCACAATACTGTTTCAAGTATGTGTATCATACATTTTAGAAATCATAAACAACATATGATCTGTATATGAATTAGCGTAATCCCACATGTTATCAAGTGACTCAACTTTTTTTAAGCCTGACATAAACTACAACATTTACAATATGCACCAATCAAAGTTAGTTTTGTTGTTTGTTCCCTACACATTAAGCCTTGCCCTCCCCCGGTTGTGCAATTGGTACCATTCAATTTCTAATTCCCAACATCAAATTTTGGGATTATATGGATGTGTCAGAGAAATTTGTTTCAAATTAAGCAATGAAGACAGAATACAGGAACAAGATGCATGCTAAGACCATGACAGTTATGTTCACTGTTCGGTTGCATTTTTAAGTGGATGCATTTGATCCAGTTATAGCAATTCATTGTTATAACTCATTTTTCTGCAGACCAAATTTCATGGAACCAGTCCCTTGGATACAACAGCATCGTCTTTGAAGTGCCTAGTCCTGTCACTGATGACCAGTCAATGGATGAGGAAGCTGATTCCTGTTTGTTACTATGATTCAAACTAGTCATCAATGGTCATCAATCAGATTCTCATGCCCTGCCTCTAGACGAGTTAAAACTCAATCTCAATCAGCTGGACAGTTAGTAGCACTATCCTAGCCAATAAACAGTGGCCATATTATGCTGAATTTAATAATGTTTAATGAATTTAATATATAAATTTCTTATTTTGTGTTTTTCTTTTTCCCCCATTTTTTGGTTATATAAACAATCTTATTAAGGGATGATGTTCATTATCTACTTGCATCTGACACTGAGTTATTGATTTCATTTTGTCCTCTTATATAATTAAATGCACAATTGGTTGCTTATGGACACAACCAGTAGCATTTTTAGGCCCTGTTTACTTGCTGGAGATTTTAACAAGTTTGGCATACTGGTGAGATCTGTGTAATTTCTGTATGTCCTGCTTTTTTCTTAGATAAAAAATGAGAACAAACTGTCCCTTGGATTTCTTTAACCATATAACAATAATTCATACAATATGTGCACAGTGATGAATTAAATTATTCTTATGACATTCCATCTACATGACATGACATGACATTCCATCTACACGACATGACATTCCACCTACATGACATGACATGATATTCCATCTACATCACACGACATTCGATCTCCATCACATGACATGACACTCCATCTATATAATATGACATTCTATCTACATGACATGACATTCCGTCTACATAACATGACATGTTTATATAATATGACATTCCATCTATATGACATGACATGACATTCCATCTACATCACATGACATGACATTCAATCTATATAATATGACATTCCATCTACATGACATGATACTCCATCTACATGTTTCTATCATGCAAACATTTGCAAGGAATGGCCTTTCTTTTCTGATCTTAACATATCTAGACAAAGTTAATTAGGCAAACAGAATGATGTATTAGTGGACGGTCAAAAAAATTTATGCTATGTACCCAACTGATGTGTTGGGCATTAGGGAAGTATATGTTGCAAAATTATAGAAAAGTCAGACCAGATATGAGGAACACCCACAACCAAAATAGGTCTCCATAGTTACTTTTGGTGATTGTACTCATTCACAATCATCGACTATAAACAAGAGACTCTGTTTTTGTCCAATCTGTCTTTATTTAGGTAGAAAGTAAAGACCTTACCCACTGCGATTCATCTAAACAACTTTAATTTTGACTATAATCAAAGTGTGCAAGGACACATATGAGCACACTGACACCAAAGTTGTGTCAAACTCACACCACCACTCAAAAACAAGAATATTCTGATGCATCAGCAATTAAATTTTTCTCCCTAGTTATCTATGTATGATGTTTATCCCTAGTTATCTATGTATGATGTTTATCCCTAGTTATCTATGTATGATGTTTATCCCTAGTTATCTATGTATGATTTTTATCAATATGGACTGACATAATATTGCACAAGTAGATTTGCATTCACATAATGCACTGACAAATTAGGGCATATTAATGATCTGAAGTAAATACCACTGCCATAACATGACATGGCATTATGATCACTGCCATAACATGACATGGCATTATGATCACTGCCATAACATGACATGGCATTATGATCACTGCCATAACATGACATGACATTATGATCACAGCGGTGGACATTTTGGAATATCTTATACAATGGGTGAATATGGTGCTAACAATAAGTTGGCAATGGCTTTTATGTCGAATTTGTCCAAAAGCTATATTTTAAATCTACTGTGCAGGGTGGGATACAATGGTACTGAAATAAATGGAAACTGAAACTGTTTTAACATTTAAGTTGGCTGTGTGCACGGATTACACATTTAAGTTGGCTGTGTGCACGGATTACACATTTAAGTTGGCTGTGTGCACGGATTACACATTTAAGTTGGCTGTGTGCACGGATTACACAGACATGAAAACTGATGACATATTGAGCAATATATTGATCTTCCATCAATACAGGCTCCACACAAATAATCATCTCTATGTATTAGCTTCGAAGTTTTTAACTTTTTTCCCTATATAGCCTATATAACTGTGCAATGCACACTCAACTGCAAACAGCACAAACCAGATCTGACCTCATATTATGTGCCAGCACATCAAAGCCTACATTGTTTGGCTTTGATAAGTATATTTAATTTGCACCGTTTGTTGGTTAGTTGTTTGGCTGTTGTTTTTTTTATTTCATTATATGCTATTGTAATGTAACAATGTATGTTGGACTTAACCTTGTCCAAAATCAACTTTATTTTCTAGCTGACCTAAATTATTGATTCTTTTTGCATTTTATTCTGTAAACAACTAATACATAGCTAAAATATTCTCTATATGTATGGGTCTAGGTTACTGGGATTCCCCTACAATTTACCTGGTGTGCCTGACATTGTCCAGGTTAATGTTAACAAGAGACTGCTAATTACAGCTAACATTGTTTTGTAAACATTAAGAACTTTCTAGAAGCCTAAGGTTATTTCTCATTAGGTAATGGGTTTTTTTAGAAAATGTTAATTGTGACCTGAGGTCAAGTAGAAGACTACATAATCTTGTTACTGGAAAAAATATCCATTTGTTCTTAACATCTTAACATCTAGCAGAATCAATTTATATTACTGCTGCATTCAGTATTCATTTGGGATGGAATTTATTTCTTCAAATTCTTCAAGTGAATTTTCTCTCGAAGTACAAAAGTGCTCCAACAGCATTCATGGAAACAGAAATTTGATTTATAGTGAATTCAAACCTGTAATTATATTATTGTGTTTCAATAAAAGATTGTTGGCATATCAGCATTATACGGGTTATCACTGACACATACACACTTCTGTGTTGGACTTAATTTGGACAATTTTATTCAGAACTTTAAATTATTAGGACTTGTGTCTGCAGTTCTAGGATTATTTTGGGATTTAATTCGCAATACTGTAAGTTCTTTTTTTCATTTTCACTTTGTATTTTAGGAAAATAAAATATTTGTTGAATTTTACAAAGCTTGTTATTTTTCACTCATTTCTGTTACTTATTTAAAGAGCATAGATTTGAAACAGTTGAAATAATGAAGAACATCAACTCAAATATGACCTAAAATAATTTAAAGTGCACACTGTTTGGCTGAAATAATTAACATAACAGCAACATCCCAAATTAGACTTCACATAATGTGCCAGCAGATCAAAGTCTATGTTGTTTGCTTGGAATGATTACTATAATGAACAGTACAAGTCAAGATCTGATAGCGCATTAAGCAATGGCAGATCTAGTTAAGCTGTTCAAAGTTGTGTGTGGATATACACGAGTAAAAAATATTCTCATTCAATGATAAATTGTTTCTTCCTTATCTAGTCTCATTCAGCCAGACTCTCACATGGTTCTGTAACAGACCTGTCATACAGAGGTCTGGTAAAATGCTTCAATGATCTCTGTCATACAGAGGTCTGGTAAAATGCTTCACTGATCTCTGTCATACAGAGGTCTGGTAAAATGCTTCACTGATCTCTGTCATACAGAGTTCTGTTAAAATGCTTCACTGATCTCTGTCTTACAGAGGTCTGGTAAAATACTTCACTGATCTCTGTCATACAAGGGTCTGCTAAAATGCTTCAGGGGGCGCTCACCAGTTATTATGTACTTTTGAGAGAGTGACAGATGTAAGGTGAAGTTGTTTGCATTTAAAACATGCACAGTGGAGAGAATGTTGGCAAACCTTGATGCTACTTGATGTAATGTGGCTGACATTTCTTTGGATATTGTACTTTAGGAAATTTTAAATGATCTTAGCACACTGCTAACTAAAATGACTGCTCCCTTGTGCTCCAAAAATCAGCCTAAATTTGTCTAAAGTACACTAAACCTAGCAGCTATTAAAATAGGGAACATGAATTTTGTCAGACTAGACAATACCAACTTCTGAAAGTGCAATGAATGAATTACCAATTATATAAAATGTAAAAATGGTATCGGCTCATTTTTTTTTATAATTTACCTCTGAAGTTCAGAAAGTGAAAATGACCAATTGGAGCTAGCACTTTTTTTGAAAGGTGCACATCTGGAGTAAGGCCAAGCTGTATACTCTACAACCCATATTACACCCATCAATCATACACCAAAATAAAGGGAATTAAAGGTTCTTTGAACAATACCTAAGATATACAAGGTTTTTTTTAAATAGCTAGTATAACCAGTGAGGAAACCAGAGTAAATTCTTTTTCTTTAAAATTCTAACCCTATGAAAAATATAAAACTGTAGAGCGCCACCTAAAACAAATATAAAAATTTATGCAATTATTTTTCTTATTTTCATATTATTATGTATGATGTTCTGAATAAAATGGTACATTAACATTGATTTTATGCATGAAAATAAGCTAATTATGCTTATTTTGATCTTGCTTACATAATTTGCCATGAGGCATGTTTGTATGAGTAGTGACCTTAATTACGGGGAAATTAGAAGTCTTAGAATATAGGAATAAAGTCAACTTATATTTAAAACTGTCGCATTAAGTAAAAGAAATATATAGTGAAAATGTTTCTTTTCATTTATTTGCAATTAAATTAAAAAATAAATGATGACAAAGCAAATTTGCTTTCTTCCATATTAAACAATAAGCAAATATTTTGCCTTTTGACCTTTGACCTTTAACAACCTCATCTGTTCCATCCCTTTTCAAACTGTAAAATTTATTGTTGACATATCAGGAATAATTATGACTAGTTTTTATGTTCCTGTCTTTCAGCATAACACTGGTTGCTATATTGACAAAATGCAATGCGCATTTTTAAAATAACTCACTCTTTATCAGTGGGGGGGAGCTGTACCTGTTTGAGACTCTGACACTAATAAATACTGTTCTAATGGGGGAAATACAGGAAAATTATTCAAAGGACTGTTTTGATGCTTACGACTTAAATATTTCAGCCATACAATCAAAATTAAATCATATAATAATAATACCTATGTGCTCTTTAAGGGTGCGCTCACCAGTTATTATGTACTTTTGAGAGAATGACAGATGTAAGGTGAAGTTGTTTGCATTTAAAATATGCAAAGTGGAGAGAATGTTGGCATGCCTCTATGCTACTTTGATGTAATGTGGCTGACATTTCTTTGGATACTGTACTTTTGGAAATTGTAAATGATCTTAGCACACTGCTAACTAAAATGACTGCTCCCTTGTGCTCCAAAAATCAGCCTGATTTTGTCTAAAGTACACTATTCTTAGCAGCTATTAAAATAGGGAAAATGAATTTTGTCAGGATAGACAATACCAGTTTCTGAAAGTGCAATGAAAGAATTACCAAATATATAAAATGTAAAAACGTTATCGGCTCATTTTTTTTTACAAGTTACCTCTGAAGTTCAGAAAGTGAAAATGACCAAGTGGAGCTAGCACTTTTTGAAAGGGGCACATCTGGAGTAAGGCCAAGCTGTATACTCTACAACCCATATTACACCCATCAATCATACACCAAAATAAAGGGAATTAAAGGTTCTTTGAACAATACCTAAGATATATACAAGGTCTTTATTAAATAGCCAGTATAACCAGTGAGGAAACCAGGGGAAATTCTTTTTCTTTAAAATTCTAACCCTATGCAAAATATGAAACTGTAGAGCACCACCTCACTGATCTCAGTCATAGAGAGGTCTGGTAAAATGCTTCACTGATCTCTGTCATACAAAGAGCTGGATAAATGCTTCACTGGTCTCTATCATACAGAGGTCTGGTAAAATGCTTCACTGATCTCTGTTATTAATGGAAAGTGATTCATTAAATTACCATAGAAGTAAAACAACAAAGACATTTATCTTTGTCTCACAATATACCTAGACATACTTTCTGCTTTGTCAAGCTTTATAGAATATCATTAAACACGATTTAACAGATGTCAATCTGACATCTCTCAATCAGCCAATGAACTGTCCATGTTTACATATAACATGATGTCCTCATCACAATGATACATAATGTCACCTTGGATCATCCGCCAATCAAATTACTCTTACACATTTTTGAGGGAAGCCTCATTCTGGTTTTAAAACAAAATGTCAGTTCCTGTTGCTTTTCTTTTACCAGATCCTAATTTTGCAGAGACCTCACAAAGCCACACAAGAGATCTGGTTGAAGAAGATAATTCAATACCTAAAGTTGGTTATACAAGGTTTATCAGGCATGGGACTGGTTGGTCTCTTACCTTGAGTTGGTCATACAAGGTTTATCAGGCATGGGACTGGTCAGTTTCTTACCTTGAGTTGGTCATACAAGGTTTATCAGGCATGGGACTGGTCAGTTTCTTACCCGGAGTTGGTCATACAAGGTTTATCAGGCATGGGACAGTTCAGTTTCTTACCTGGAGTTGGTCATACAAGGTTTATCAGGCATGGGACTGGTCAGTTTCTTACCTTGAGTTGGTCATACAGGGTTTATCAGGCACAGGACTGGTCAGTTTCTTACCTTGAGTTGGTCATACAAAGGCTTATCTGGTAAAAGACTGGTCAGTTTATTTCTAGCACCTTTCTTCCAATACACACTACCATGTTGCTGAAAAAAAGTGTACAAGACAGGTAAAGTTGTCACCGCTGATGCTTATGTATTGTGAGATAAAACAAATCTGACACTGTCACACCTAAAACTTGTCAAATATATCAGTCTTTCTTTTTTACATATAAATTTCATTACGAAAACCTTATGCATTTAATAAATACAATTTAATAACCGACCGTGAAGTTTAAACATTATCATCAAACAAATGAAATGTTTGTTTTATATATTTATAAACAATATTGATTATTACTTTTAATAATATGCTAACATTCTGATACGTATTGAATCTGAATACACATTCACTAATTCTCTTCATATAAAGATAATATTCCAATTCCAAAGTACAGCCTTTTCTCCCACATGAGAGACCACCTGCACCGCTGTAGTGTCCCTTTACCATTTTTGTCCCAGATGCCTTTATAAGACAAATTAGTTTTTACTTAATTGCCCATGATGGCAAAAACTATACCTACAAACATGTTTGATTTGAAAAAGTTAATAATATAATTATTTCATACAATCATTTGATTTGAGTTACAACTCTTAAGAGGTTTTGACTGGTTGCTGAAGAATATCATCATGGAATAAAATTAAATTCTGCTCATTACCAATGAGATGTATGCAAAACATTACCAATGAAATTTATGAAACTCATTACCAATGAAATTTATGAAACTCATTACCAATTAAATTTATGAAATTCATTACCAAAAATTTTCATGTTTTCCCCTGACAAAGGTTTGTCGGAGTTATTGGTTATTTAACCCAATTTATATCAATCAATCCTTTATGTACTATACAGTACCCTGTATATTTTACGTACTATATAGTACCTTGTATATTTTATGTACTATACGGTACCTTGTATATTTTATGTACTATACAGTACCTTGTATATTTTATGTACTATACAGTACCTTGTATATTTTATGTACTATACAGTACCTTGCATATTTTATGTACTATACAGTACCTTGCATATTTTATGTACTATACAGTACCTTGTATATTTTATGTACTATACAGTACCCTGTATATTTTATGTACTATACAGTACCCTGTATATTTTATGTACTATACAGTACCCTGTATATTTTATGTACTATACTGTACCTTGTATATTTTATGTACTATACAGTACCCTGTATATTTTATGTACTATACCGTACCTTGTATATTTTATGTACTATACAGTACCTTGCATATTTTTTTGTATTATACAGTACCTTGTATCTATTATGTAATACACGGTACCTTGTATATGCCATCTAATATACAGTACCTTGTATATTCTATTTTACTATATGGTATCTTGTATATAAGGTCCCTAAGTAAGAACATGGTTAGTCTCAGCCTGTCCAGACTGCATTGGCAGAAAATTCGCAGATAACAGTCTGGGAGAAATACTTTTCATTTTCCTTTGTAGTGCTCACAATGCTGTCGAGACTACATTTAATATCACTTTGTTTTTTCCACAAGCCATGGTTGTTTTTTCCACAAGCCATGGTTTGATCCAGGATAGGTAAGAATCTACTGAAATTACCCATCCATGTTCCAAACTGTAAACAGCAAAAACCAAAACCTGCCAATGTATAATATTCCTGTCAATCCAGGTCTATGCTGCTCAGTCTACATCTTAAGCAGAAAAGAACCGAATTGACCCTAACTTGCATCACATTATGCAATAAATCTGTCTCCCCCCCCATGTAATCAAATTTTTAAAGCAAGAAATTCAAGTTTGAAAAGTTAAACTTTTGACAGTCTGTGACTTTAAGCAGAATTAAACTGGGTCCTTCTGCCACCCTTCCAAATTTTGGGGAACCATGTGCACCCTTTTGGGTCTAATCAGTTGCTATGTGCACCCTTTTGGGTCTAATCAGTTGCTATTATTCTTCAATCAGTGTGGTCTATTCTGAACTAGAAAAGGGAAATATTAGCATGTAACACAAGATACATATTGTGTATGCAACGAACAAAAATACCGAATAGAATTTAGAACAGTTAACGATCATATGGTTACCGGTTCTCTGTGGCAATAAGTACCAACTCACAAAGTATCATATCTGATATCAGGGCTTTGTTCCTGTTCAAAAGATTTTGACAATATTGGGTCTGGATCTATGCTGATGTGAATTTGGGTTGTATGTTATAAATATGCTACCAGAACCTATATTGTTGGGAGTTGGGAGTGAGGTATATATGGGTTACTGAATTTGTACTTGAAATATTTGTGTGGCAATGCCAAATCAATGAATTCAAACAAATATTTTCAATACAAATTGAACAATCCATTTATTAAATACTTTAAACCACATGATATTCCATAGTAGCAAGTGGTGTGCTAAGGGTAAATGGCGCCCGTGGTGATGATGATGGGCCAAACAGGTTCTGGCACCCCAAGACCTTTGGCCACCAGTGGTTTGGTGCCCCAAGAGCTCTAGTGCCTTGGGCAACTGCCCCATCTGCCCCCACCACCCCATTTGTATGCTACTGAGAGTAGCAGTGACATAAATGGAACTGTTACATGGCATTGCTGGTAAAGTTATCATGAAAAAAAATAACAGTACTACTTCTTGTTTTGTCAATGAAGAGTTTACATTTCTGAATTAACTATGTGTTATCATTATTTGAACATATTCTTTTTCTTTCATACAGGGGCTCTCTGGTTGTTGATTCACAAACAACTCTAGACTACACAAAATGTGCCTCTGTCCTTTCAAAAAAAATTCTAAATATTTTGCAATTTCATTTTTTTAATCAAAAAAATTAAAATTAAGAGTGCCACTGTCAATAAACAAAAAAAATGTCACTGTCAATATCCACAAGATTGTCACTCTGTCAATAACCACAGGACTGTCACTGTTAATAAGCACAAGATTGTCACTCATTAAGTACAAATCACTGTCAACAAGTACAATATTGTCACTGTCAATCAACACAAGAGAGTCATACTGTCAATATGCACAAGACTGTCACTCTGTCAATAAACACAAAGATTGCCACTGTTAATAAGCACAAGACTGTCACTCATTAAGTACAAATTACTGTCAATAAGTACAATATTGTCACTGTCAGTCAACAAAAGCATGTCATTCTGTCAATAAGCACAAGATTGCCACTGTCAGTATGCACTGTTATCTCTACTATCCACTTTAACAGCTCTGCTGCATAATCGACATAGTTCTCCAAAATATCCTGAATTTGATCTTCCTGCCATCAGCATCCCCCTGCATCATCAACCGCTTGCTGCACCAAATTTTCTGCAATCACATAATTAACAACAATACTTGCACAGTCTGCCTACAGCATGATATTATCTATGTTCAATATGGGAAAATAATGAACAGTTATTTGGCTCTGACATGGCCTTACCTATGTTCAATATGGGAAAATACTGAAAAGTTTCTTGGTACAATATGGCCTTATCTATGTTCAATGTGGGAAAATACTGAGTAGTTACTTTCACGCAAAATGAATGGAACTTGGTTTAAAGTAGGAAGTAAATATGATAATACTACAGTCAAAAGGTTGTGCCCTTAACATTCTTATTCATTCATACAGTGAATACACCTACCTGGCCATCCCCAGAGAGAGCAACTACTCTGGAAAAATCAAATCCAGACTTCTCCATCTTGTCTAGTAGTAAATCCAAAGCCTGCAATGTCAGTCAGTTTCCATTATTATTTTGAATAAATAATGAAACATTAATAATTGCCTGTTCCTGTGAAGTGGTTATTAACAATAAAGTGTATGTGAGCCATAACATGCATAAATGACGACAAAATATCCTGGATGATGAATTAAGAGTAACATTGTTACCTAGATGAAGTGCGACATCATCACCTAGATGATGAATTAAGAGTAACATTGTTACCTAGATGAAGTGTGATATTATTACCTAGATGACGAAGCAAGTGTGACATCATTTATGATGAAGTAAGTGTGACATCATGACTGAAATCTGAATGTAAATTTTTGGAGTAATTAGTGATGACAAACAATGCCCAAGAAAATTAACATAAAAAAATATATAATCAGCAACTACTTCACTAACTGACTCCTAAATAAATCAAAATAAAATCTGGTTTTTCTATTCATACAAATCTTAAATTTATGCTCAGAAGGTTTCAAGTAATAATGGGGTGATGTCCCATTGCTATTTCAATGAATTGTAGGTTTAATTAACAGTGTTTTCTCCAGTATGCATGTGAGAATTTCTACTAAATTTAATGAATCCACATGCACTAAATAAGCAACATTTTGCACCTGAGCAACGAGATGCTTTCATTCATTATGTATTTATCACAAAGATTTTATCAGTTGCCTTGGAGAGGTTGTACAAATGCTTAAAATTCAGCATCCATTATTTGGGGATAATGCCTCTACTATCGTGAAGTACTAATGAAGATGGCACAGTATGCTGCAATAAAACATGATCACTACCATTATACCAGTAAGACACAACTGTTAGTAAGTTTTAACTTTATTCAGTCAAAGTTATTTATCATAAAGACATTTGTTATGAAGTCTATTCATCAATACTGATAGAAACAGCCTTTACCCCTTCCCACAATGTCATAGTGAAAATTCCACCTCTTTTGTAACTGCAGAAAAAATCACTACATCATATACTGGTAACTGTCTTACCATCATTACTATGACAACAGAACATGTTTCTGAGTATGTTTGAAAATCTTCCAAAAAAGCATCCTAGACCACATGATGTGTCAATAACCAGTACATAATCATCAGCAAGCGCAAATATTTCTATAGCTTATCAAACTATTTCAGGCAAAACTATGATATTCTCTAAGAAGTTTCTTGTTGTATTTACTCTCATTTTAATATTGTATGAAAAATTGTATACTGAAAATGAAGACAGAATCTCTCGAGATGGTTGATGAAGGCTATAAATTGTACTAATCATGTTAGAATATCTAACCTTTATCCACATGGCTGTTGGGGAGGTAATGGTGACTTTGTTATCATGAATATGCACCCCTCCATATGTCCTGCAAATAAAAAGAAAACAGATATTTCTTTACCTTCCATTACATGGCTTGAAAATAATACCCTGATTCAAAGTCTAAAATGTAAAATATTAGCTGGGATTTTTATAGGATGACTGGGGATAGTGTAAAAGCCTAGTATTTGAGAAGCAAATGGATCCGATAAAAATAAATTTTATAAAGTAAATTGTTATAAGTGGGTATTCTCAGGGCCTCCCTTGGAAATATTTTTCTCTGCGCCATGAAATTCGCCAAATTTAAAAATCTGGTGCCACTTTTCAGACAAAGGAGCCATGTTATGCCATGATGCAGGGACTTAAATATATGCATAATATTATATTGGCCCTATTTTTAATCTATATAAACATGACAATAAAACAGTTTTTACATGTTTTTATTACATTCCAAAGCACAAGAATAATTAATGATAATAAATATAACAATACCATTATATACATGTGAAGTTCAATGTGTAGCATATGAAAAGCAAGAATGAATAAGAATGTTTCTTTATAACTGATAATACAAAATATTGCTTAGTCTTTATGAACAATATCACTGACACTTCATCAATATCTGCCTCATTTGTTTTCCCAGACCATTTCTTAAATGTCTTCCTGAAATCAAAATTCTCAAAATTGGGCACATCAATAGAAATTCTCATTCAATTTTTCAGAGTAGATATACCCACAGAATTTTGTAAGTTAGTTTTGATCAGATTCTGGCGACTGTACCCCCTCTCATAGTCTGCAGTAGAAATAGGGGCAACAAGTAACCTGGTAGCTGCCTCAGATGCAGCTGGATGTAAATCTTTCTTTTTCAGAGCGAGATTTGCTATATTCTTTATACTTGTTACAGTCTTGTCGCATAAAGAAAATTTTTAATTTTTCATGGATATAAATGCCTCAGGCCCTTTACAGTCTACAACTGGCATCCTTGTAGCAGCATCCTGTGTTACTCAGTTAAGTTCAGACCACAAAACATGTTATCTAAGTTAATCATCCCTAAAACACTAAGCAATCCCAAGTGCATCTCACACTCACAGTTTTCAATAAACATAAATTAGTAACACGTGCAAATGACACCGAATCTTTTTGCTGACCTGTTCAACAACAGAGTATATCCACCGGCCATTACTTATTTCCTACTAATCACAAACAATTGCTTCTCAAAACCTACTGACAGCTTGCAGTTAACTGCAATCCTGTTCGAATAACGTCTTATTCATCATCTACCAACTTGATCCACTGACTGCTGCAGATAGTGCAAATGGGCATGAAGTGGTCCAAGTGGCTTATATCAATGAAAAATTAAAAATTTACTTTATAAAAATTTTGTTGCAAGCAACTTTCGCCAGTCAGTAAAAAATAGTGCCACTTTCAACATTCTTCTGCATTTTGTGACAAATGCGAAGCCTAGCAAAGGCCCTGATTCTGCATAATTCTGAATCATATTTTTGGGGGGACAGGGCCCAAAGTCCTTATGAACCCATACAAAAATCCCTTAAAAACCTCCTGCAGTTATTACATAAAACCATCAGTTAGAAAAAACAATAAATAACAATAAATAAAAAGGTATTAAATATGTGCACAGCTGTCCATAAAAAAAATTGATTGATTACAGGTTCATAAATGTTCTTTTAGAACATATCAGAGATTAGTGTTCCCACTAACTTTTCAAATGAAGGGTGCATACACTCTTTCTGCACCTGTGTTTTGGATGAAAAAGGACATTTCCACTTGAACATCTTACTTGAATTCTGGGAGATCTGTGTCAAACTTGACATATTCTTCAAGCACCACTTTTAATGACTCATCCACAGCAAGAGCTTTCAGCTGGAAAAAAGAAAGAGTAAATTCAAAATCTCAAATGATGACATATTGTTTAGGATAAGTTAGGCTAGTTCTACTCAAATTAAATAAACTGCAAATTTTATAATTCTATATTTAACAGATTTTTACCCTTTATTAAATTTAAATACTTTGTACCGAACTTTGTCATCATTTACCTTTTGTTTTTTATCTTGTAAGACAAATAATTATTTTTATTTAGAAGGGTTTATCTTCCCAAATTTTTTAGCAATTTTCAACATTTATAATTTTATAACATTTAAGCAGTTTAGTTCTTTGCATTTAAGCAGTTTATCTTGAAGACTACCATATATAATCAAAAGTTTAGCCCAACTGCAAACTGCATAGACCCATATCCACCATTACATAATGCGTCGGTAGATTGGGTCAATGTAGTTGTTAAAGTAATCACTAGAACAAAAAACATAGCCCCATATTTCCCTTTACCCAAAACTTTTAAATACTTGTGTATGGGGGGGTGGGGTAGCATATTTCGGTACTTCTAGTAACCCTAGTGTTCCTCCTTTTATTCGTTTAAATTTTATAAAGAAATATTAAAATAAGACATTGCCAATATTGGAAGCAGACGACAAAATCTTTACTTTTCAATAAAAAACAAATAAAAAAGACCAGTCTGCATGTTTGTTAACATCAAAAGTTACGATTGGTTTGACGATGTTAGTGACCTTCTGGCAACAACCAGGTTAGAAATTACAAATTGATCAATGCAACAACGTAAGACGCAACACATGCTACAAAACAAAAATATTATGTGACACGCCTTACGTTCTAGGACTATCAGATAAGATAGTCTCGCCAACCACGATGTGATTGATTTGTACACACATGCTCGTGCATATCTCTTAATTAAAATCAAATTCTTTGTTGGAAATTCTAACGTTAATATTTTCTCTTCATCGTATGCAAAGTTTACATGCATGACAATGATTTTAGAACCTGCTGTGTGCTGAAATCAAATCCAAGAAAGTAGTCCCTACAATTTTCAGCCATTGTTATTGTTGTAGACTAAATCCCTCTTTTATTCTTCGGAGCACTCCAGTCCGATGTGTCTCTGTTGACTATTAATACTTTTATATAATGCCCATTAGTCAAATAAATAATAATTTTTTAAAAAAATAGACTGACGTTAAACCTGGCATAAAGTATAATATTGCAGGTACGAACACATAGTGAATTTTGCTCAAACGAAAAACTCAAGTGCAAGATATTTAATGTCTGTAAAAAGCTCATTAGAACTTACGTGTTATGTTTAACCTAATGCTTGTTGATTCGTACCATAGCCGATTCGGGTCAAATGCCAAGCTGATTCGGACCATGTGAAATATTATAAGAAAACAATGGAATACACATACCTGATTTATGTCTAAAGTTACTATTGTTTTAGCAAACATATTAAGAGAACGTATAAAGTTGATTTCAGCTCTAAAATTTAGATCTTAGTAAATTTATAACCGAAGTCAGAACAAAATATATATGAGCAATTGCATTTATATCATGCTTCAACCCTCCCCCAAAAACTTCAGTTCTAGTGTTTACAGTAAGAACACATAAAGTTGTTGTTTGAATTAATATCATTGAAAAACACTCCGAAACCATTCATGAATCAGGCCGGTATGGTCAACTTTCGACACTTTGAAACATTAAATCATATAAATTGTACCATGGCGTTTATTGATTTCTGATGCAAATCATGTTGTCTTCGTATTATATTTACCAAATGAACATTGTGCAAAGCGTTATTGATCAGTATCACAATAATGAAGCTTACTTCAGCGCTATTTAGAAGTTGTATGTTGAGAGTAGAACCTCAAACCAGCAAAACAACTTATTTTATATTCTTTCTACCTTGAATATTTTGCAAATAATAATGAACATAAAGATTTCATTTAATGTATATTTTAAATTCATTCAAACTTAATTTATGAATAGAAGTTTTATTATATTAACAAATATTTAATGTAATAGTCAAAGATCACAAGTCATTTAGAATTAAAATATAATGTTATATTCTACAATAGTGTTACATTTAGTACATTGGAAACTGAAAACAAACGTACTTTAATTAATCAAATATGTTTTGCAGACTGATGATCAAATGTTCTCACTATTATTCTTTGCAACTAAATTAAGAGCTAATTGATCAAACATACGGCGATGGTCTGTTGTCTACTATAGCGGTATCCATTCAGTGCTAGTAATTTGCATGAAATTCGATGATAGATTATGAATTCGGGGAAAGATTAACATACGGTAATTCAAGCAAAGAGTAGCAAAATATAGTTCAACTTTCAACCGAGGCATAACCAGCATTTTCGTTACGTTAGTTTACTAAAATCACAGGGGCAACTCCAACAGTACTTTGGATATGCTAAGAATTTCTATCCCACCATCAAACTGACGTTAGCATTAAATAAGTTAAATATTACTATAAATACACGATCAATATTAATTACAAGATGGCAATAAAGACACTGTCTTGTAATGCAAACTGACTGACTCCTATTATTATCTGTTATCTTCCATCTGTCATCGTAAACGAACAATTCAAAACCTTCCATTCGGCATAAGTAGTATAGTGGGTTACCGTAGCGTCAATGGGAATTAGCATTACAGACCCCCCCTGGGCCAGTATAGCGTCAAAAAAGTAGGTCAACACCCTGGGCCAGTATAGCGTCAAGAAAGTAGGTCAACACCCTGGGCCTGTATAGCGTCAATGGAAATTTTTGTAGAGCGGTGACTAGGAGACTGGGGGTTTGTAGAGCGATAAGCGAAGGGTTTTATATATATATATATATATTCGTTTAGGGGGAGACCAAATGAAAATTAAGATCTTTTCGAGGTATTGGAAGTGGCCCTGAAAAGGGCCGTTGTTTGTTATGTGATGTTAACACTATTCTGTTAACATACAGGACATCGCATAGGTCTTCTTATCTTCCTCAAATTTCTCAAAGTTTGTCTTAAGCTGTGTCTCACTTCTGGTCCGTAGATGAGAGTCCGCTTAAGACAGCCTTGTCTTTCCACATAACATCTTCTTTTCCAAAGAGTGGCACCGGTGATCCGGATGACAGTCCATTTTGTTTTCACATACATGGGTAAGTCTGTACGGAACAGCATTGAGGATACCAAAGTAGAGGATTCTACGTCGATCAACATCTTCTCTGTGACGAGAACAGGTGAAGGGAATGAAGTGAACCGCGTTTATTTATAGTGGAAGACCGGATCGAAACGGATTGAAAGGGTTCACCAATCCCAACACGCGTTACAAAATTCAGTCACTTCGCGGAGTCTGTCTTCCAATCCGAAGAGAGCTACCTGTGACGTCACATTTCCTATATAGGCACACTAGCGTCTGTGCGCAGTGAATCGATGCGGTAGTGTTTTGTGAAACATGACGGAACCTAAGAAGACAATGAATTGGGGTGCACCGGCTGTGGAGACGAGAAGTAATGGTACAGCAGCAGCTACCAAAGTGAACACAGTGCTACTTCCCGAAGAGGTTGATTTCAACTGGGATTTAGTGGATTTTTTATCTTCTTCCCAAGAATTTGTTCCGGTACCAGTACCTTCGCCACTTTCTCCTTCATTACCACGTGTCGACGATTTTAAACAAAGACAGAGAGAAGAATTGGAGAAATTTTTACAGCAGCAGAAAGAAGCAGAGCAAGCATTTCTTCTTGAACAGAAACAGCGAGAAGAAGAAGAAGAGGCAAGAAGGAAACAACAGGAAGAAGAAGAAGCAGTAGAGAAGAAACAAAGTCTAGGAGAGAAGGAGAACAGCGAAAGTCAAACGGTCACGGTACTCTTGGACATTTTGGCCGAGTTAAGAAGTCTGAAACAAATGTATCAGACTTCTTTATTACGACCCAAGAGAAAAAGACCTTCCCGAGCCAAACAACCTAACCCTGTGACTACACCACAGATACCACCCCTAGTGATATCTACTAAATCATTGACAGGAGCAAGTCCACAAGTAGGCCTTGGCCGTGGCAAAGGCTTAAGACAGTTAAAGCGAATTGATTCTCGTTCCTGAGTTTGTTCTAAGGAAAAAACAAACACTCAACAGTCCTTTTCAGGGCTACCCAATACTCTCGAAAAGAGTGACTATTCATTTTGCCAAAATCAATTAAAACTCAAATTCCCTTCTTTAACCCTATGATGTACGTGTTGTGAGTGTATGAGTGTAGGTCCTTATTATTTCTAAATAATGAAAACCAAGAGACACTTACTTTTTTTCAGTTTGGTCTATTCTGTTACAAATTTTTTACAATTCAATATCACAACATAACACAACACAACACTGTTAAAAAAGTTCATAGATTTCTTCTGTCTCTTTTTTCTTTCACTCTCTCTGTTTTTTCAATTTCTTCACTTTTACACTTTTTTCCTCTTCTTCGTCTTCTTCTTCCTCACATTTTTCTCGTCTTCTTTTCTTTTCTGTCTTCTCTTTCTGAACGTGTCGGGGTTCTTCTTTGCCGAGGTCACCTCTGTTTCTTCTTCTTCTTCTCCTTCTCCTGCTCCTGTTGTTTCTTAGGGCACTCTGAAGACCAATGTCCTTTCTCTTGACAATGATAACAGGTATCTTGACTTTTGTTTCTTTTGACACTGGCCTTGCTTCTTTGACGGTCTGGACATTCTGTAGCCCAATGCCCTTTCTTTTGACAGATATAGCAAGTATCTTGACTTTTATCTCGAAAGGAAGGAGAGTAGTCCGTCGGCTTGTCTGAAGAAAACTTTCTTATCACACCTCGCAATGCTCTAATCAGAAGTTCGATCTGTGTGGGTTCTTCCATTGTGCTGGTCGGCTTGAGAGCGAAATGAATACTGAGAGGGGAGTCACTAGCCCTTTATATATGCCCTGGTCTGACATAGATATATAGGGGTTCATGGTGTTTCACAGGTAGTCATTTGACTTTTTGCCGTCAAGATGAAACGATCGCATCATTTCGAAAAGAAAGAAGAAGAAAGTAAGAGGCAGAAACGTGATTTATCGCCTCGCACAGTAGCTGAAGTCTTGGCACAAATTCATGCCAGCGATTTTGAAGATGAGATGAGTGAACCAGAATCGAAGCCTAAAGAGTCTACACCAAATCAAAGTCCATTACCACCCGTAAACCCTGAAAAGTACTACCATATTCGGGAGACGGACAAACGCTCTTCAAGAAAATTTAGAACCACAGCCTACACGTACGCAGTGAAATTTAAAGATTTCAAGTCTGACGTACCCTTGGAAAAAGCAGAAGGGTTCATCACCGATGTGTGGGATTCTTTGTTAACCACACTAAAACGGCAATGTCGAGCCAAAGAAGACGATCGCTTGAGACTTTCTATTCATCACGACAATTTGAAGTCTCCCGTTTGGATCGAGTTTAGCAGTCCAACAGAATTGACACCTTCCAAAATCATGGACAAGATTCAACACGTACAACAATCCAACGACAAATTTCACATCACGGACGGAAAAGCGACACTGTACATGACCCACGTGTCTCTTCCCCAAGGGACAGGTAAAAAAAAGTTGATGTTGGTAGACAACTTGCGTAACCTCAAGCGTAGTCTCGTCCAAATTAACAATCCAAAAGACAAGATGTGTTTAGCCCGTGCCATCGTGGTGGGACAAACGTATGCCGACAAGAACGATACGGTAGAATGGAAAAGAGCCTGGAAAACTATTCAACAATCGGACCGAGCCAAACAACGAAAAGAAGCAGAACTCCTGTTACAGCAAGCGGGGTTAGCTAAAGACACACCCTGTGGCATTCCTGAAATGCAAAAGTTGCAAGACGTCTTGGCTCCACGTTACACCTTGAAAGTTCACCCTCAAGAAGTGCGCGGACCTCTGTTGTTTCGAGGTCAAGATTTTAAAGACGGAAAATACATTCACGTCTATCATCACGATGAACATTTTGATGCCATTACCAGTATCACTGCATTCCTGTCATACACTTATTACTGTGAGAAATGTGACTATGGCTATAACAATCGAGAGCAACACAAGCATTGTGGATCGAAATGCTCAGGATGTTTAGCTTCTACACCCTGTCTGGACGAAGGACAAGAACGAGTGCATTACTCTGTTTGTCAGCGCACGTTTGTCAGTCCTGCCTGTTACCAACAACACCTAAAGACGCAAGGTTCACAGCAGAAATGTGCTTGTCAGCTCTTGAGATTGTGCCCTACTTGTGGACAAGGCATACGTACCAACAATGCCAAGGCGCACGTCTGTTCAGGAAAGAAGCGATGTCACATTTGTCGCCAAACCGTGGACTTGGAACACCAATGCTACATTCAAAAATACCATTCCAAACATGAAGAAGAAGAAGAGAATGACCAGAAGAAGAAAGGGAATTTCATCTTTTTCGATTTCGAATGCATGCAAGAGACTGGCATTCGCATTCCTAATTTCTGCGTGGCTCACCGAGCGTGCGAGAAGTGCATCCAAGAGCCTATCTTGACTCATTGCCCTTACTGCAGCAAGATTCCTGGAGGACGTGAAAAAAATCTTTCGGGGATCGAACACACTGGCCGATTTTGCCCAATGGATCTTAAACCCTATCGACGAGACGTGGAGCCAAGAAGATATCGAACGTTACGGAGATTGTCATCGCCATGCCGCGGTGATGGCTCACAATTTCTCGGGATACGATGGACAATTTCTGTTGAGATACTATACGGAACAAAGTACCGAACGTCCGAAAGTCACTTTGAACGGAGTCAAAATCATTTCCATGCAAGTGGGACAAGTACAGTTTAAAGATTCAATGAGTTACTTGGCTATGCCTTTGAACCGCATGCCTAAAACGTTTGGCATGACAGAAATGGCCAAAGGCTATTTTCCCCACTTTTTCAATACCGAAGCCAATCAACACGCCGTTCTACCCCATTTGCCTGAGGCTCACTATTACGACCCCGACAACATGCGTACCGAACAACGAGAAGCTTTCTACGCATGGTACCAGATTCACGCTTTGGACCCTTTTGACTTTCAAGAAGAAATGTTAAAATATTGTCGTTCCGACG